>VDFB02252856.1:0-63181 GCA_007258455.2 Sequoia sempervirens | reverse complement strand
TGGTTGCAAACTGATTTTTTGCATAATCAGCAGCAATTAACTCCCTCCAATCTGCAGTAAGCTGACATAATGAATTTAGATGAGGCCTTCTAGATAGAACATCCTCCACTATGTTGTTCTTTCCTTTGACATACTCAATGTGAAATTCGTAAGCTTGGAGCTTACTCACCCACTTCTACTGCCTTTCATTTAAATCCTTTTGATGCATGAAGTGCTTAAGACTGTTATGATTAGCCTTCACCACGAACTTGCTTCCCACCAAGTACTGTCTGAACTTTGCCAATGCGTGCATGATTGCAAGCATCTCTTTATCATAAATTGAATAAGTTCTTTCAACTCCTCTCAATTTTTTGCTCTCAAAGGCAATAGGATTTTTTTCTTGCATGGGAACAACTCCAACTCCTTTTCTTGGAGCATCACACTGCAATTCAAAAGCCTTAGAGAAATTAGGTAGAGCCAACACTGGACATGAGCTCATAATGTGCTTGAATTTATAAAATAATTCTTGTGCTTTATCCGTCCATTGGAAAGCTCCTTTCTTTTTAAGATTAGTGAGGGGGGATGCCATTTGAGAATACCCCTTCACAAACCTTTTGTAAAAGCCACTCAACCCCAAAAATCCCTTCAAATGTGACATGTTTTTTGGAGGTGGCCAATCAAGGATGGCTTTAATCTTTTCTAGATCAACTTTGACACCCTTAGAGCTATTAATGTGTCCAAGATAAAGCAACTCCGTCATCCCAAACTCACATTTTGATTCTTTTGCAAACAAGCATTTTGCCTCCAAAATACTAAGCATTTCCTCCAAGTGCTTGAGATGCTCTTCCCATGACTTGTTGTAGATGAGGATATCGTTGAAGAAGATGAGCACAAACTTCCTCAACTGTTGCCTAAAGATCTTGTTCATACAAGACTGAAAAGTTGCAGGGGCATTTGTCAAATTGAATGGCATGACAAGGAATTCAAAATGCCCAAAATGACATCTAAAGGAAGTCTTCTCAATATCCACCTCCCTCATCCTTATCTGGTGATAGCCTGATCTGAGATCAATCTTTGAAAAGTACATGGCCCCATGGAGCTCATCAACAAGCTCGTCTATCCTAGGGATAGGATATCGGTTCTTAATGGTCTTCTAATTCAATGCACGGTAATCCACACACATGCACATTGTACCATCTTTCTTTTTGAACAGCACCACTATTGAAGCGAAGGGGCTCTTACTTGGGAGAATGTGGCCCATCTCCAAGAGCTCTTTGATGGCCTTCTCAATCTCATCCTTTTGCTTCTTTGGATAGTAGTATGGAGTTGTAATAATTAGTTTTGCTCCTTTGAGCTCTATCACATGCTCACAACCTCTTTTAGGAGGTCTCCCAGGTGGAATAATCCCAAAGAATTTGCTCTTCTTAGTAATCAAAGCTTGAATATCCAGATGATAGTGCCTTTTATCCTCCAATGGATCAGCTGGTAAAATCAAGCATTCCGCTGCCCACTCAACTTGATCATGGCGGATCAGCCTTTCCATTCTCTTGGAAGACACTATACGAGAGCCTCCATTTGACATCCCTCTCAACACTACCCTCTTACCATCATATTGGAACTTCAATTCCATTGTTTGCAAGTTCAATGAGATATCTCCAAGAGATCACAGCCACTGTATTCCCAACACAATATCGGTATCACCAATGCCAACAACATAAAAATCATCCTTCACTTCATAGTTTCCCAATTGCATGGAGAGGTTGGGAATCTTCCTAGTGCAAGACATTGTGAAGCCATAGGTCACCATCACCTTGAAACCATCAAACTCTTCTGTCTTTGAACCTCTCTTTGCGACCAAGCCTTCATCTAAGAAGTTGTGAGTTGCTCCAGTATCAATGAGAGCAACAATCCACTGTGAACCAATCACCCCACGAACTCAAAAAGACTCAGTTTTTTGAAAGCTTGAGAGTTGTGCCAAAACACTCCCTCCTCCAATGACTTTTGGTTGGTCTTCTAGAGCTTCTTCTCCTTCACTACTTGCTGATTCATACTGCTGATCAAACATATCATATTTTGATTTGGCATCAAAATGTGCTTCCATGTGATGTGCTAAGTGATTTTCCTTTTCCATAGCATTTGTGACCCTTAGACCAAGGCTCATGACAAGTATAGCAAAGTCCATCTTTTCTTAACTGCTCTTGGAGCTCTTCTAACATCTTTTGTGGAAACTTCTTGGGCTGACTTAATGAATGTTTCTTATCCTTCTTATGACTAAAGGATTTGGACTGAAATTTTGGCTTTGGGTCAACCAACTCCATGCTCCTTGACTTCTTGGTTGCTTCATCTAGATTTGGTGGATCAAAGGCTTTGAACCAACCCTTTAATGGCTCCATCAATCCTTCAGTAAACAATACTACAAGCCTCCTTTCAGTAATGTTGGGCAACATTACTGACAACCTTTGGAAATCAGCAACATATGCTTCAAGTGAACCATGTTGCTTTAGTTGTGCCAATTCACGAAATCTTACTTCTGGATCCTTGGTATCAAATCTTTCTATCAATCTATTAGTGAATTCTTCATAGGTTTGAATGAGGTTATGGCCAAGAGTGACCAAACCATGGTACCACCATTCGTGAGCAGCTCCCTTCAAGTGCAAGGTGGCGAATTTAATAGCATCCTCTTTAGGCGTCGGTCTCAATGAAAGGTAGTTATCTAGCTTTTGCACCCACAACCTTGTTGTACACTTATCACTCCCATCAAAATGGGCCAAGGTCACCTTTCCAAGAGCCTGATGATAATCTGTTTTGGGACCCACAGGAGCATGGTATTCAACTCTTCCGCCACTCCTACTTCTTTGGTTCATGAATTGATGAAAGGTCCATTGGTCTCTGAGATTGGTAGGTAAAGTGACATACTCCATGTAGGCTTGTCTTGCACATCCATCAAGGGTGCTCGAATCTCCGCTTGTGGTTCCTCCTTTTGAGTAAAGGTAGGAAAAAGAGGTCTAGAGACTGATCCTCTAGTGATTGCAACATGTTGGCCAATCGTTCTATCTCTTCCATTTGTCTCCGAACGATTGTTACCATTGACACCACTGTTTTCTCCAATATGATTGTGTTGAGTTTGGGGCTGGTTTTGAGACGCTTGTTGATCCAATTTTGCTAACAAGTGCGACATCATCATATCCAACATATTATTAAACTTCTCCGCTCTAGATTCTCTTTCCTCCATGGATAGTCTTCCACCTTCTAACATGGTTTCAACTGCTTTACCAATATCTCTCAAAGCCTCTGAAAGTGTCTTTGCCTCTGGAACTGGTGGACTCTGATATTGAGTTTTTGCTTGCCCTCTGGTGTAGTATCTAACTTCTCTATCACTCATCTGACAACTTAACTCTGATTGTCACAGGATGGCAGGATCTTGGGCTCTGATACCACTGAAATATACCCCTTAGTTTTTTTTTGATAATTATCAAAACAAGTCTAGCACAAACACCAATGATTAGTGTTAGCTCCAAAGATAATCAGCTTGGAAAGTAACCCTCACCAAGAATGTTCACCAAGATCCCAATGAAGGTGAGGTGATAGCATATGGTGTTGGGGATCGTTAGCAATAAACTGAACTGAATTACAATGCTGAAAATGAAAGAGTAGGCAGTGAACCAGCCATGAATTCTGCACTACCACTTATTCAGTGGGGGGAAATTATTACAATTATTCAAAATTGAAATACTCAACCACTTATTCAACTGGCGTAGTAAAACTAAAAGAAAGATACTGAAAGTAAAGAGGTTGATTCAGTACTACTGAAACCAGCAATTACAATGTGCTTATTACAATGATTTTTCAATAGAATCTTCCTCCAATTCAATACAATGATTACGCTATATCTCCAATTACAAATGTGAATAGAAACACCAAGGAGATATAGCATGAAACGATAATAATCAGGTCTGATATAAGAGACCAACGAACTATTAACTCAGACCAGCAATCAACTATACTACCAAAATGCTTATTTCGCTTCACAAAACACTTTCAAAGCTCTCCAAATTGAAGCAAACACCCCCTAGGGGCAAGGCGACCAGCACGTATAAGATAAACAATGCAAAACAACCATCAAATGAAGGGCTCAAATCCCAATGCCAAACTTGAGAGAAGGTACGACCCAAGGAGGAAGGGTGACCTCTCTAAGAAAATAAATACTTCACAATAAAATCTGAGAATTTGCAAGAAGAGTCGCCTAAAGCATAGAGATGGATTGAACAAATACCCACAATGAAATGAAAATCACACAATGATATGTAATTGAAAACATGCTTCAGCCATGTCCAAACCAGCAAACACAAAACTGATAAAATCATCAAAATAACCAACAATGATGCTCAATTTGCTATCTTTGAATGAGAAGCAGTCTCATATCCAACTAGGTGTTATATTTCAAACACGAAACTGAATCCTTGCTAGGAGGTATGCATTCCTTGAAGCCATAAGCTTGAAATCATTTCGGCAACAATTCAATATGATAGACAATGGATGATGAATGAATGAGCAAAGGCCTGCTTAAATAGATGTTGGGGCGACTCTTCAGCTTCCATAATTTCCCTCCAAAAGGGGACGCCCAAGCCTCATTGGAATATTTTAATTTTTAAAACAAACTTCATTCACCTTCTCCTAGGCGTCCAAAGCAAGGGGCCTCAATAAACATTATAAAAATATTTAATTTCCTCATCATGAGGCATCCACCCTCCAAGGCCACATTTTAAAACAACTTAAAGTCATAACGTTAGGCCAAGGGGCCAATATGAAATTAAAACGTTAATGACTTTAAAATAATCCATCTCTTTAAAAATGCACCTCAAAAGCCAAAATCACAAACACTCAACTGCTTTGCTTGAAGTGAAAAACACACTGGATTACTGCCAACCGAAACACTTCCAAAAATAGAACTTACTAAAAATAGTAAATTCAGAAAAGTTGCTCACTGCATTTGCATGTCATATCACTTCGAAGCTCTTTGAAAACCTAGAAAGAATCCGCAAACCAAATTCCAAGACTCCAATATGCAAACCCCCAAAAATGCTAAAAACCTCCAAACAACCAAAAACCCTAATTTTACCTCCGACAATCCTACAGGCTTCTGGAATAGGCTGACAGGTCATTGCACTACTCACTACTGAGAAGGGAACATTACACCATAGGCTAGTCGAAAGTGGAAATTAGGGTTTACAGCTGCTTGGAGGATTCTTTTGTGGATTCAAGGGTTTGCATGTTGGAATTTTGCAGTTTAGTTTCTGGATTCTTTCTGGGTTTTCAGAGAGGTTCGTAGTGGTATGATATGCATCTGCATTAGACAACTTTTCCAGACTTACTATTTTTAGTAAGTTATGATGGCTGCTCAGTTTGTGGTTAAAATGCATTTTGAGTCGCTATTTTTAGCAGTATGCTATTTATGGTAAGTGTTATTTTTAGCAGTGTTATTTTTGGCAGGGGTTCAGTAGTTTAGTGTAGAGGCTATATCTGGTAGGGTAGTTTGGTCTCCAACACTCTTGGAGTTCATTTTGGAAAGTCAGTGCTTGAGTTGGGTGCTTCATTTGGTGAGTGTAAATGTTTTTTAAGTGAAATATTGCTAAGGAAAAGTTGGATGCCTAGCTTGGAGAAAATAATTGCATTTTATAAGGTTATTTCACTTAAAGAGTTTTGGATGCCTAACTTATGATAGTTGCATTTTATTAAGATATAACCTTCATGTGTATTGGATGCCTAGCTTCATGAAATTCAAATGCAAACTCAAGTCTAATGTGAATTTCATCTTGGGCGCTCTAATTGGATTGAAAATGGTTTTGAATTTGAGGAGAAAGTTATAAATAAGAGTGTTGGGCTTCATTTGAGGGGATCCATTGAAAATATAATGAAGTGCTGCCAAAATTTCTACAGACCCTTGCTTTGAGGAATGCATACCTCCTAGCGCCCTTAGTTTCATACTTGCAGGATAACACCTAGCTAAGTTTGAGACTGTTCTTTACACTGAAGAGCAGATTGAGCATATTGAAGATGATTACCTTTGGTGTTTTATGAGTTTTGGTGTGATTTCTCAGTTTTTAATGTTGCCGGTTTGGTGCTAGCTGGAGCACGTTTTGGCTTGTAGTTCACTGAGTGATTTTTTGCTTGTTTTGGGTATTGGTTATATGTTTTCAGCTACCTTAGGCACCTCATTGCTGAAAGTTTCATAATTTTTGGTGAAGTTTCGAATTTACTAGAGCTGGTCGCCCTAGGCGAGGAGGCCGTACCTTTCCTGTAGTGCTTCAGAATGCGTGCATAAAATATCAGAGGTTGCTTGCTGCAGTTTCATGTTTTGGATTTGGGCACCCAACTCCTATGCTTCATTTGCACTTTGTTTCAAGCCATTTAGAGGAGTATTGGTAGAGTTGGGAGCATTTTGGTGTGATTTGAGCTTGCTGGTTTGAGTTTTTTGAGTGCTGCGACTTCATATCAGATTGGTAATAAGCTTCTATTTTGGCTTGTTTTTCATAGTAGATTAGCTTGCTTAATTGTGGTGATTATCTCTTATCATTTTGGAGTGAATTGGACATCTAATACTCATAGTAATTTGTAGATTGCTTCACTTTGTAAGGCTGTTATCAGTAGTATTGCTTCTACTGATTCTATGCAAGATGGACATTGTTTTTCAATGACTTCAAAATGTCTTGTCTCTGCTGCAACATATCCCTCGCTTGAGGGGCTTTGCTATCACCAAGCAACAAATCAACAAAGCTAGGAGCCTCATACCCATAAAGAGCCATGAGTGGAGACATTCTGATAGACATATGGTAGCCTCATATGGAAGTTTGCAATCATGATAACAACTTCAATACATAGTTTTCATCACATAATAGGTTTCAGATTGTAGTCATTCAATAGATTTGCAGTAGTTAGGGAAAAGTCCTAGTACATATGTTTGAAATACAATAAGGGCAGCAATATTTATTCTCAGAAATACATAGAATAGTCAACATAGAAATACCATTTAGGGAAACTTGATGTAGGTCGACCTTAGCACAATACCACACCTAGCAATCTATCATGCCTAGCAACCTATCATGCCCAACAACAACAATGAAACACACACATTTAGCTGCACTCCTCACGCCAAACCGACCCTCAGGTTGCAACAACAATAGGTGTCTAAAATAGTGACTGTTGCTGATAGGAAAGGAAGGCATCATTATTTACATGGACCACGACTTTTGTAAATGACTTTTGTGATAATAGCGACCTCCTAGAACTATTGTGTTCAGTCCTTTTCCTAGCGACCAGCTTCCAAAAAATCACGCCAATTGATATGGTAATTGTGTAATGCAGAATGGAGGCAACAATAAAGTAGAATAGTAGTCAGAAACACAGAAATACCTCATGCCTAGCTAAGAAAATGCAACAATTTCTGATACCAATCCTCTCGCCCAAGTCAGATAAATACATAACCTTCAATCTCACACCAAACTCTATAGCATGCAATGCAAACTCAAAAATATGATTGTCTACGAATCCCATGACCAACACCATAAACTCCTTCCAAGACACACATAAATCTGTGAATGAAAATCAACACCCATATTCACTCCCAAATAGAGCGACGAACTATTAATACCACAAACTCTAAATGCAAAGGATATTATCATTATCTCAAAGTTTGTCTCCAATGGAGACCCACAAACTTGAGCAGTATCGCACAACTGAAAGACCTGAATGATCTTCCCCTCAAACCAGATAGGGTGGAATCATTTCACCCCCAAAACTAGTCGCCATAGGGTTTTTGTTCCCCAAAGCCAAGAACTCCAAAAAGCTCCTCAAAATGTGAATTAGAAAAAATAAGCAAGTGTAGTACAAATGAGCCCCAATTCCACCTTTTATATCACTTTCCTTTTTCCCACTAATTAAAATAAATAAAATGACTTTATAAAGTTACTTTTTAAATATTTCCCAAAGTCACTTTATAACACCTTTCATTAATTCTTTAACATTACCTTATAATTGTACTTTTTCCTGCCAGGTAACATTAGATAATTAAATAAACCAATTCCCTTATTCATACTATAGCCTATAGGAATTAAATATGCTAATAAGTCCATCTGGAGCGATCATTGAGAAGGGGATATTATATATATAGTGAAAATAGTGAAAATAAAATGCAACTATAGCTTCAAATATGAAATCATGGTAAATGTATCCTAAAAACCATTAAATATTTTGGTGTCAATTCAAAACATCATTTTTGAAGTATGATACCTATATCAAAATTAGAATCAAACAGCAAGATAAGACACATATGCCAATACGACTTACAATAAAAGTAGATACATTGGAACATTAGTGATGCTAGATTAAATTAAGTTGAAAGGCCAAAGAGATAGAAGGTTCACCATCCTTCCTCCTCATCCTCTTTTGAAAATAAGAATGTTGATGATGGATAATGCTTTATGATATTTTGGTGCCAATGATTAATAGAAAGCAAGGATGTGGATACCTAAACAACTACCATTTGCATTCCCAAAGCAATTTTTATCCATGAAATTGTAAGAACTCAGCATCTCAAGAAATAGTACATATTTTTTCAACTTATCATAGGATATACAACAATAGTAGAGAAGCTGCAATTGCTCGTATCATTGTAGCAAAAATAGTTCTTAGGAATAATTCAGCAAACAAAAAGATAAAAGATTTTTTCAAATTTGTGATTTTAGAAAGAAAAAACTGGTTTAAGATTAAAAAAAATAAAAATCAGGAAGATGGAAAAATTGCAAAAAATAAAAATAGAAGAGATAGGGTTGAGGTTTTCCAGAAAATCAGAAAAATTGTGAAAAAGGTCAATATTGGTCAAGCTCACCAAAATATCTGTAAAACTTGCTATTTTTCAATCTGAATGATAGTCAACTGAAAATTGTCAAAAAAACTTCCTGTCACTTTTTCCACAATCTGCAACTTCTGTCTACAAAAATTTGACCTTCAACCAGATTCACAATTGCTCCTGATTTTTTATCATTTTATGCTTCTATGGATCGTACAATTAAGTTCATAATAACAAAAAATAATTATTACAAGAAATTTACATTACTTTCTATGTTTACCATGAATCTTTTTAATAAAATTCTTTTGGAAAGAAATAACTTCAACAAAGAAAACACCTTATTCTGGTAGAAGTAGGAATGCCAAAAATTATGGCCGATTTATAAAATTAAGATCTGTATAAAGTTGTGGGAATATTCAAACTAACCCTGATTAATGGACCAAGAAAGTACAACATACTAATAGGTGAAGACTAATGCCCTAAAATTTACTTTTATTAACAACTACGTACTTTATGTTCCAGATTTTGGAAGCGGGTGAGCAAATAGGTTTGAAACACTTCAAACCCATAAAATCTTTAGGATATGGTGACACGGGGAGGTTAGTCTCATGAATTTTCAATGCCTATCGCAGAATTTTTTTTTCTAAATTTTTGACATACAAACTACTCATTTTATATAGAATGTGCAATGAGTTATTACAATATGTAAGATTACTCTAAGTAGTGTTTTAAGGTTAGTGACTTTATTATGGTTTCGACATTCCAGTAGTTAAAGCGAAGTTACCTACATGTGAATATTCAGTTATCTTAGCAATTTATAAAATTATTAGATTAATGTAAAAAATAAACATTAAAAAAGAATGTAACACAACCTTAATGTCATGATTAACAATACTTTTGGTTTGATGGTCATAACAGAAAAGCTACAATTTGAATTTGAAAACAAGGAGTGAGGTAGATGAACAATAATCGTTTGGTTTCTTACAAGGTTAAAAGCTGCTTGATACAAAACTAAAATACCATATGGCAAAGAAAATATCTTAAAAAATTTCCTGTATTTTTATTTAGATGGAAACTTAGAGAGAGAAAATGACTACATTTGAAAATGAAAATCAATTCATAAAATTGAAAATAATAAAAAATCTAAGAAAAATTAATTGTATAATTTATTTTCATTTTAAAGGAGATTCATATCATATTTCTATTTGATTCAACAAGATACATTAAGAAATGTTTATTGTTTGATATTGAAAAAGTTTTAATAATGTTGATACATTAAAAATAGACCAATAGCTGAACATGAAAAGATAAAGACTCAACTGCCAAATGTAAATTAATTGCTGAATTACAGCTGAAGGTAAATTCTTTTCCCAATTAAAAGCATCATATGTATTATATAGTCTAAAGTACATGCATTATGATATTCATGACAGACAATGTACATTAAAGATAGAACATGAATAAAAAAAGGGCAATCCACAGCCACCTGTTCATGTTCTTGAAGGGAATACGAGCTAAGCACCTGACTGGTCAGATACATGCAATTGACTTGAGGGGCCCTTGGAAGGAAAGGATGTTAAATAAATCACCTTCATTTTGTCAATATTGACACTCATTTAATAAAATACTAGTATTTTGTTGTAAATAGTCTTCACATATTAAACAAATATAAAAGAAGCTATACAATAAAAGATACATGTGGACAAAAATCACACTCTGAAGTCATCCTAGAGGAACAAAATACCAAGATTTTGGGATATGAAGCCCAAGTTCCAAGACATCAAGTGTTGTTAGCCCAAGCAGCAACATGGTATGCAATCCAAGAAAAAGCATATAGAGAAAAAGTTTTCGAAAAGCCCACATCAAGAGGCAAGCAGATTGAGAACCTATAGAGTATTGTCAAATTACTTGAATAATCATAAAAGTGCATAAAAACCTAGAAGCATTAGCACCATTTGAACCCAACTGGTAGAGGATCATTATCATGATTGGGTCCTAGACAAATATCCTATAGAGAAGTATCAACAATTGGATCCCAATTGAATCCATCGAGCATGGCCTCTTATATAAGGCTAGTAGGTGAAGCCTCTTTTTCATCTTTCTATGTGGAAACATGCCTAGGAAAAACATGGAAATTTATCATTACCAAGTCTAGGATGCCATGGAGAATGATCCCACTGTCCATTGCCATCATAAAATGCTTGCATTTATCACTTGATATCAAATTTGTAGTAGGCATATTGGAGTCAACCTTCCATTCTCATGAAGAATCTTGTGTAAGATATAAATGTTTTTTCAACAACTGAGCTAGCGAATTGAGTCCCTTTGTGTATCTAGTAGAGTGTGAAATGTAGAGATGCAAAAATATGCAGGATTGTTTAAACTATAAAAAGCCTCTTCAAGTATGGAACCTAGTTGAAATTTCAAGAAACTGAATTGATCAAGCTATCTCAAAGTAAAAATTATATTATATTTATTGCAAATCCCTGTAAATATTGTGCATGGATGCTAAAAATATTTTAAAAAGTGCGTAAATTCCCTGTTTGAAGTGATAGAGATTTTTGGAAGCCTCAATGGAGTAAGTTTCTGTATGTATTTCGAAGTAGTTAAGCCATTCAAAAGTGCAGAGCTAGTTTAATCTTATTTTGGTAAGCCAATAATAGTACATAATCCAAATAAATTTGTGAAAATGTTAAATGAAAATCATTTTCTCTAGCCAGACAAAATCAACTGAGGAAAAAACAGATAATTTTGTGTTTGAACTTTGAAGTTGAACTACCATTAGAGGAGAATTCGAATATGTTTTAGAAAAAGTTAAAGACCAATTTGATTAGAAAAACAGTTCCTACATTTCAAGCTGTAATAATGCTAGTTTAGGGGTCATGTTCAACCATTTTTATTCGACCAGACCTTAATATGAATTATCATAGATGCTTAACTGCCATGAAGACATTGTTCAACTTTAAACAGTTGAATGCATAACTGTACATCTCAAAGCTATCTGCAAACTCTATTAAAGTGCAATATTTGCTTGTTGAAGAGCATGTAGGTGTCATGTTAAGGTATGACTGCTTCATGATGAAATGTTTAATTTAAAAGTCTTGTTAGCAAATCATGGCAGAGACTGAAAAAAAATTGTTTATCAAATTTGCTGAATGTTATTTGGAGTGACGGTTTGTAGTCATGCCAAGTTGATATAGTTCTACTTGCTTATTGTAGAAAGTGCAAGATATTCATATTCATTGTAGAATTTGATGAAACTTTGCAACATTGTTGAGATTACAACAATACTTGTTGCAGAGTTTGAAGCATAACATTGACATTCACTAGGTCCTCACCCAAAAGAGTGAGTTTGGGTCCAAGGCGACCTTGATGATTCTATGCAGATCCTCCAATTGTCTTAGTTGGACTCGCATCTATTGTTTGGGATGTTCATTTACTATGCTTCTTGGAATATTACCTAGGCTTCTATTGACCACCTCAGTTTGTCCATCTATCTAAGGAAGGTAAGTTGAATAATTGAGATTTGTTCCCTGCTTCTTCCAAAATGTCCTCCAATAATAACCAACAAACTTAGTATCCCTATCAAAAACAATACTTCTAGGAAGTCGATGCAATCTTACTACTTCCTTGAAAAAAAAGTTGACAATGTTAGTTGCATCACTTGTTTTAGTACAGGCTATAAAATGTGTCATTTTGGAGAATCTATCAACTACAACAAATATGGAATCATTACCTTTCTGAGTCTTCAGTAGCCCAAGTACAAAATCCATACTGATTGAATCCCATGCCCTATTAGGAGTAGTCAAAGGTTGATATAATCCCATATTTTGACTTCTTCCCTTAGCATATTGACATATCCTACGTCTTTCAACAAACCTCTTCACATCAGCTTGCATTCTTGGCCAAAAATAGTATGCACTTAATTGAAAAAGTGCATTATTTTGCCCAAAATGTCCTACTAAACTGCCACTATGTTAGATGAATTGAATGGGACAGTCTACTTTTCGAAGATTGATCTTCGATCGGGGATATCACCAGATTAGAGTCAGAGAGCAAGATATACATAAGACAACATTCAGGTGCCATTATGGGCACTATGAGTTCTTGGTCATGCCATTCGGGTTGACCAACACACTTGCTACGTTCCAGTCATGTATAAACCACATCTTCAACAAACAATTGTGTAAGTTTCTGCTAGTGTTCTCTAATGATCTCCTTATTTATGGGAAGACATGGGATGATCACTTGAGGTAGTTAGATGAGGTTTTGGGCATTGTGGACGAGTAGTCATTATATGCCAAGGCATCTAAATGTGAATTTGGTATGACAGAGATTTTGTATTTGGGTGATTAGTGCGTAGGGTGTACAATTGCATCAGGAGAAGATTCAGGCAATATTGGATTGGCCATTGCCTAAGACCCTTATAGAGTTGTGTGGATTATTTGGCTTGTGTAATTACTACAAGCTCTTCGTTAAGAGGTTTTCATAGCTGGGTTGAAATATTCCAAACCAATTTTTTTCAATTTTGGATTACAATAAGCAATGCAACACACATCCGTTAGGGTTAGCACATAAACCAAAACGATGCGGAATACAACTCTAACCAAGAATGTACACTAGGATCCCAAGTTGGGCAAGGTCTGAGCATATGGTTAGAGGATCTCAATGCATGTTGAAGAGTAACTCTAACCAAGAATGTGCCCAAGATGGACGAACATATGGTCAGAGGATCCCTACCAACTACAATTGCTGAAAGTAAACTCGACCCCAAGCATGTGCTTTCAAACCCAGAGTGGGAATGGAGCTACCATATGGTGGAGATGTTAAGTACTACAATGCAATTCAAAATGTAAATAGGCGACAAGCCAGCCTCTTCCACTTATTCAGTGGGTATTACAAGCATGAAGAGAAAGATGAGAAGAAATGTTGACAGTACTACTGTTCAGCTTACAACTTGATAGAAAGTGCCTGCCATGACAAGGATTAGAAGCTATCCAAATGTTGCAATAATGAATAAGGTCTCCTCAAAGCTTGTTAAGACTTTCTGATCATAATTCCTTCACCAAAATGCAATTTCCTAAATCTGTTATGACAGACCAGCAACCTAAAATGCTTAACCAGCAACACTGAACCCTAATAAAATGCTTGCAACTCACTCAATTCTCAACCCAAAGACCTCAAATAAAATGCATTAGCTTCCTAAGATGATGGCGCCCCATAATGAACCATAAAACTGACCCAAACTGATATATTTTTTGCACGAAAATCAAGACAAGTACAAAAAAGTATGGCCCTCTAAGAAGGGCGATTTCCTTCTAGAAAAATCAGCACTTAATTAAAAATTCTGAAACTTGTCAAACTTGGTCGCCCCTAGCATATAAACTCAATGGATCACTACCCAGCACAAGAACATTTTTGTTTTCTGATATATAAGCAAAAACAACTTCCAGCTACACTGAATCAGCAACTCTAGAAATTGATATAAAATGCAAGAACTGAACTACAATGCAAACAAATGCTACAAAGCAAACCTCACTACAAGATTCTCTCAACTACAACCATCTCACCACTAGTTGCTCTCTTTCATGCAAGAAGCAATGCCAAGGCTAGGAGGCATTCATTCCTCGAAGCGATCGCAGTACCATTCCGGTAGAGTAACATTACTGTAGACATAAGATGATCCAAAGAAGAGGAGAGGTCTCCTTTTATAAGCCCAGCAAGGAAACTCTAGATGCTTCTAGAAAGTGCGCCCTAATTCAAATTTGAATTTGACTTCTTTTCCCTCCAGTATAGGCGTCCCGTTTCAAAGCTGTTGTACCCAAAATAATTTTTTTGGCATTTTGTATAAATTGAGCTAAATCTTGTTAAAATGCCATGTAAAGTCTGTTTTAGGTCAAACCAATCATAGAATCTTGGTGGGTTTCTGTCAAGGAACATGTGCAAAATTCTGAAAATTTGAAAATTAGGGTTTTACGCCCCTATTTTCAGGGAAACCCCCGAAAATAGGACCTTCCCAGAAATGATTGAAAATGATTTTGATAGGATTAAAAGGCTTCACGATCACATTGGTCAAGTCAGAATCATAAAAAGATAGGTGTAATGTCCCCTTCTCAAACCTGATCTTTCCAGTAACCATTGGCCTTTTCTTTGGGAACCCGAAGGCTAGTCGAAAGATAAATTAGGGTTTCCTATTTTTGAGGAGGTCATTGCTCAGAGATGATGGATTCAATGGCGGATTCTTTCTGGGTTTTCAGAGAGCTTCGCAGGGGTATGATCATCTCGGCATTCAGAGCATTTTCCGGAATTTACTATTTTTAGTAAATTCTATTTTTGGCAGTTCAACAGTCGGGTCCAGCATGGTTGACTTCCTATGTTAGTTTGATCAGTTGGCTTGCTCATTGATGGCTTCGGGGCGCATTTGGAGAGATGAGTTGTAATAATTAATTAAAGTCACGTTTTAATATTATATTATAACGTTGACCCCCTTGGCCTAGTTTGATGACTTCAAGTTGTTTTAAAAAAGTGGTCTTGAGGGTGGCGCCTTCATAAAGGATTATTTCTTATTTTTCTAAAGTCAAAACCAAGCTCTAAAGTGGACGACATGATTAAAATATCGAATTTAATTAAAATGGTCAATATTGAATTTGAAAGAAAAGGACGCCATTCCTTAAAGAGGATTAGGGTTTTGACTTGAAGAAGAGATTAGGGTTTCATGAAGTCAGCAGGAAATTATATAAGGAAGACTTGGTTCATCATTTTGGCATCTTTGGACGACTATACTGTTATGCTGCCGGATTGGCTCTGGGACTGCTTCGAGGAATGAAGGCCTCCTAGCTTGGGCATCACTTTGTGTTTGCAAGACAACATCTAGTGGTGAATTCAGTCTGTTTGTGAGTGCATTTTAGTTCATACATCTTGAGTTCAGTTTTGCATTGTTAAATCTGTTTTAGCATATTAGTGTTTCAGCATCTTGCATTGTTGTAGACAGCAGATTCATGTTTTAATTCATATTTCGGAAAAGACAAAAATATAGCATCTGGGTAGTAGCCCATTCTCTTTGTCTAGGAAGGGCGCTTCAATAGTTCAAGTTTCAGATTCTTCTGTGTTGTATTGAATTTTTAATGAGAGGTCGACTTTCCCAGCTTGGCCGTACCTTTTAGAATTGCATTGAATTCCGTGTAAATTAAATTAGGGTCTCTTTGATCAGTTTTAGTGTCTTGAAATGGTCGCCTATACCTTGAGAGAGTAATGCATCTTATCTTGCATCAATCGGATAACATTTGAGAAAGTTATGAACAAATCATTGTGGATGTAAGCTGCTGATTTTTGTGAAAATTGCAGATCTGATTATGACAGTCCAAGAAATCTGCATTTTCTGACCTGGGTTTTGGCATGGTGGTTTATTTAGAGCTTGTAACAGATTTATTGTTGATTGCTCCATCCGGAAGGACTTTGATGTATTGACATTGCAGGCAAGATTTACATTTTGTAAACTGGCAGTAGTACTGACCAGTATGCTTTAATATTGCTTTGTCATTATTTGTAATACTCGTTCTTGCTTTCAATACTAGTGAATTAGTTATAACTCCGCCCTATGGTAGCTACTTCCCATTCTGGGTGAGCAAGCACATTCTGGGTGTTGAGTAGTTTCAGCTTTCAGCATTTTCATTTCAAGCTTTGCTTTCTGTAATCACTCCGTCATATGGTCGCCCCTCACTCCGCATTGGATTGGGTAGCACATACTTGACGTTGAGTTCCTTTCTGTATTTAGAGTAGAAGATCCTCTGACCAATGCTCGCCATCATCGGCGCCATTCTGGTTAGGGTTGCTTTCTTTTACGTTTTGGTTTATCCATCTAACCTTAACGGGTGCTCTGCTTTGTAATTTGTAAATTGAAAAACGAAAAAAATTGGCTCGGAATATTTCAATAGGTTTTACTCTGGTGGGTCTATTTCTATTTTTCAGGAACAAAGTTAGGAGCTTTGCAGCCATTAATGGCAGATTGGCCAGTACCAGGAGTTGAAAGCTAAGCTTCAAAAGCTTCAACGACACAATCATGGCGGAAAAGGTCTAAAAAGATGTTGTTTGATGAAGGAGATTCCTGAAAATGAAAAAGGTCAAAATTTGACTAACTCTGGAAATGTTACAAAGGAGAGATAGTTCACATGCTGAAAAGAGCCTTTTTCAAGCAAGGGCGCCCATGATCTTTTAAGGTCAAATGCAGTCACCAAGATCTTTCAAGACATTCATTCTTGACGTTTGCTTGCTGGCGCGACAATGAAACAAACAAATAAACCGTCTGAGGAGTAGATCATAAACAGTCGCTGACAAAGTGAAAAGAGGCAGTTGAAGAAATATCAGGAAATGATTGTCAAACGTGAAGATCAAAGAAAAAGAGCCTTTTCAAAAGAAAGGCGCCCTTTCTTTTGAACCTCAAGATGCTGACAAAAGACCAAATGCCTCCCAGAACAATCTTCCCAGCATAGATAGATCTCAGCAACGCAACTGCAAGCACCAACATCTGACAGGGAAGTCAACAGATAATCAGGATCAAACTAGGCAACTTTTCATATGGAAATAAACTTGCTAAAGGACAAAAGCGCCCTTTTCAAGGAGGGGCGCCCTTGAATAAAGGAACCCTAAAATGCAATCCAAGTTTTCTAAAGTCAGTCATCTTTGGCTGAACAGAGCTGGCTACCTGATGATATATCAAGCAAAATCATCTGACTCTCCGATCAACGAGAAATCCAGATCAAAGCATGAGAGGTCATTTCAAAAGGCTGAAGAACGAAGATTGAAAATTCACCAAGGCATTAGCAAAAGAGCCCTTTCTTGGAAAAGGCGCCCTTTCTTTTGAAGCCCTAAACTCAGCTTTTCATCATCATGTCTCCCAGACACTTCTTTTTAGTATGGATCTGTTGTGACGTTTTTCACACATCGCCCCATTGCAAATGGGGACCCCCTAATTTTGGCTTTGCTTTTCGGTCATTTTGTCGTTGTCTCTCTTTTCTACTGTCTGTCTTTCCGGGATTGTGCCCGTCATTGAGCCTAAAACATGAAATTTTGGCCAAGTCTGAAAATTAGGGTTTTGAACTCTCCAGCGGATTTAAAATCAAATGAAGTAATCAAGTTGAAATCTAACCTTGACGTTGTTGTCAGTGTGCTTCCAGCGGGCTCTCAGCAAGTTTTCATTAGATTCTGAGGTACTTACTATTTTTAGTAAGTGTGAAATTACGGGCAATTCGTCAGCATTTTTGAGATTTCGACAGTCACATGGCATTCAGAGCACATCAAGCTACTCACAGGTTAAATTTGAGCGAAAACAGGCAACTTTCTATTTTTAGCAGTCCAGCTTCCGGGACAAATTTTAGGGTCCAGATGCAGAGTTTTTCTTTGCATGTTGGCATATTCCTTCTGGGTTTTTCGAGACCTTCGCGATGATATAACATGCAAAACGAGACGACCACTTTCAGAATTCAGTCTTCCGAGGCTATTTTTAGGGTTTGCATGTCAGGATTTCTTTTGCATGTCAAATGATTCCTGATGGGTTTTTCGAGAGCTTCGCGATGGTGTGACATGCAAACGAAGATACTCACTCAGTAAGGAACTTGCTATTTTAAGTATTTTAAGCAAAACCTCGAAATAGCCTCGTGAATCACGAAGCCTACCCGGTAGTGCCAAAATAAACGGCGCGAAACGCAGAGATCATTTGATGCGCATGCAGAGCAAATTAGGGTTTCCAACTTCGGAGCCTAAAAATAGGCGTAAAAAGTCAGAATTTTCGAAAACCGGTGTAAACCACCGCAATCAGCGTCCTTCAGGCTATCTGCTGGTAAAATTTCAAGTCAAACGGAGTACTTACTATTTATAGTAAGTCAATTTGGAAACAGGCTAAAAATAGCAAGTCAAGTGCATGCGCTGATGCCAGTAGTCAGGTCATGTGGTGAGAAGCGCCTCATTCGAATTTCAAATCAAACGGAGCTGTGGAGGTACCAGAAACGAGAGGTTACTATAAATAGCAAAACACCTCCAGAATTATGCTATTTTTAGCAAGTCAGCTTAGAGTAGCAGTGTGAACGGGATGATGGGGTCGTAAGGATCCGGTGTTCAAAATTTCAAATCAATCTGAGCTTCAGAGATGCAAAAATCAGAGGGCTTGCTATAAATAGCAGGGCATAGATAAGCTGGCGAAAACGAGGAAAAAATTGATTAAGTCTGGAACTTCATCCTGTAGCTATGCCAAAATGCGCCATCCTTTAGGAGTTGATTTGAAAATTTTCTAAGTGTTAATTTTCATCCTCCAACACATGTGAAATCCGCCCAGCTACAAGAGACATCAAAAAAAAAAAAAATTCTAAGGCAAGCTTCATCCTGCTCATGCCTCTATATGCGCCCACCTCAAGAGTTGTTGAAAAAGTTTCTAAGGCAAACGAATATCCTCCTGCCATGCTAAAATGCGCCCATGAAGCAGGAAGTCAATGAAAGTCAACAAAGTTTATCCAGCACCCATAGCAAAATGCGCCCAGCTCAAGGTGGTGGCACAAAAAAAATTCTAAGTGTCAAAGTTTATCCTCCATCCCCTTCAAAATGCGCCCATGCAGCAAATGGTCAAAGTAGTCAAAGGTTTTCATCCCCCTCCTAGGCCTAAATGCGCCCAAAAGCAGCCATATCAGGACAAAAGAGGGAAGTTGAAAGGTCACAAGGTGGCATTGGAAAAGAAGTTCGTCCTCCTCTACATAAGAAATGCGCCCAAGTTCAAAAGGGTGAAACAAGTCAACAAGTTACATCCTCCTCCTAGGCTCAAATGCGCCCAAGTTGGAGTTGTAAAAGTAAGTGTAAGGTGGCGAGTAAGGTAAGAGGTAAATGAATACTCCTAGGCGTGGTCAAAGCAAGATAAATGCTAGGCATATTTTCCTCCAAGTGCTACATGCGCCCAAGGTGGTAGGTGTTAGAAAAATTTTCCAAGGCGTGTGGGGTGGTGAAAACAAATGCTAGGCGTGATTTTTTTAATTTTCTCCAAGTGTGCTATGCGCCTAGGGTGGTAAAATGAAATATAAGATGGG
This sequence comes from Sequoia sempervirens, assembly GCA_007258455.2. Taxonomy (NCBI): domain Eukaryota; kingdom Viridiplantae; phylum Streptophyta; class Pinopsida; order Cupressales; family Cupressaceae; genus Sequoia; species Sequoia sempervirens. The sequence continues at coordinate 43,291 of VDFB02252856.1, read as the reverse complement.
GTGATGAAGATTTTTTTTCCTAAGACGTTGAAGCTTCAAGTGAAGATATTTTCCAAGTGTGAAATAAAATATGAGGTGAAACAAATTGCTAGGCGTTGGGATTACAAAATAATGAATTTTTTTCCTAAGGCAGTGAAGATGTTGAAAAATAAAATATGTTGTGCTTTCGAGGAAGATTTTCCAAGTGAAGCAAAATAAAATTTTCCCCACCACAGGCGGAGTGATTGAGGAATGAATAAAATTTTCTAAGGGAAAATTTTTCAAAGTGCTAAGTGATTCAAAAATTTTCTAAGGCATGGAATATTTTCTTCCTCTAAGAAAAACGCCTAGACTCTGAGGTGATAAGAATTTCCTGTGATGAGTAAAATTTGTCGAGGATGAAGATGCTGGCATTGCAGGATGGATTTAAAAAAATATTTTCAAGTCAGAACAACAAGAAATCTTCACAGATGTGAAAAACGGATTTAAATTTCACAGGGAAATAATTTTCTAAGGTTCAAAATTCAAGAAAATTGAATGACCCCCTTCGTCGTGCACCCATGAGTTCGACAAATTCTGAAGAAAATTTTCTTCTGGGTATTGAAGATTATCGATGAGGAATGGATTTTAAGGTCTTCCATGCTTCGCTGCAGCCTTCAGGATGAAGATTTTTGATGGGCACTGGATTGATGAGTTTTCCTAAGGGAAATTTAAAAATTTTCTAAGGCAAGTGTGAAGAAAATGTGTTTTCAAGGCGAAATTCTTCAGACGATGAATTTGAAAGGAACTACCTAGGTGAATTTGCTTAAATTCTTCGTGAAGATGATCTTCCAGAGTCAGAGATGAACAAAATCAAAGTTGTCAGAGCTCCAGCAGGTGAAATGAATTCCTTGAAGATGCAGTTGAAGTTAATATTGTCAAAGATGATGGGTTGAAAATTTGGCTAAGGCATGAAGAATCATGAAGAAAGCAAAGTTGTGCCAGAGGAAGGCGATGAACGTGAGAATCCTGGTAAGTAAGTTGAATTTATATTATGAAATGTTCTGATACCCTTCTCCTTGCTTGTTTTGCAGGAGGAATGTCGAGGCCAAAACACAATGACTTGAAGTGATGAAGCACGATGATATTCCAACCCTTGGAAGAAGATAAAATTATGAGTTTCAACCTCGAAGAGGAAAAGTTGCAAGAAATTGGCTAAGTGTTAGCTCAAGTGACAAAGAAGTTGAAGAACAAAAGTCAAGAAGAAGATCAAGAACAGTGTGAACGCGTCTACAAACAGAATCTTCTAGAAGGATGATGGTGGACATTATGGCTCATTTATTACCCCTCTCCTTTGTGGCGGTTTTTAGGGCAAATCATGTTTAGGGCTGAGGTGGCACGATCTGGGCCATCCAGCCGATTGTAACCCTAGCCGTCTTTTGGGACTTGGCTAGCTATATAAAGGGGGAGTCCCCCTCATTTGTAAGTCAGTAGACAATTTATTAGACATAGAAGTAGAAGTTAGACAATAGAGAGTAGAGGGACAAATTAGAAGTAGCTTAGTATAGATTGATAGAGCAGTTGAAGAAGAAGGAAAGTTTTTCCTTAAAACTTTGTAAGAAATTGTTGTGAACACTCTCCCAATAAAAAGAGTTTTCATTGATGATGAATTTCGTCTTTTGTTGTGAGTAGCTAGCAAGGTTTCTTCGTCCTTCTGATTCAAGTAGCATAAAGTAGAATAAATTTCATTTCATGCAAGTAGATGTTAATTGTGGAATGTGGTGTTTGATCTAAGCAACTTCGTCTATCCATACCACTAGTGTATTTGCTGATGGTGAATGCGCCTTGTGTGGTCAACTGGAATATCATGTACTTAACTTCAATCACAGTTTGAATAATGGTATGCGTCGTTGTGATGGTATCTTTATGTCAAGTGGTGGTTTGAACATCTTTAGTCATCTCCCTAGAAGATTGCACCGACTCCGTGGAAGCTGTCCGATGGGAGGCAAAGCGAAGTCCGGTTAGAAGTTTTTTGAAGTTGAGCTCCATATCCCACGCCTTAGAGTAGATTAGAATCTTCTCAACCCTACCCCATTTCAATTCAGTACTTTCTGGTTAGAATAGGAAACCCGCACTTCATAGACAAATTCTTCGAGCATTTGAATTCCTTTCTCCGCTGCCAAACAATTCCGTAAGTCCCCTTGAAATACCAGCAAATCACATCGAGCCAAACTGAGCCTATTCGCACTGAAAGAACCTTGGAGTTGAACGCACGAACTTTCTTGCAATCTTAGCGTGCAGAATACTTTGATCAAGAGAGAATAGGGAAGCCGTTGGCAACTTTATTCGTTGGCGGTCACGAAAAACACATCAACGGGATCCTCCAAAGGAATGTGTTAGCAACATCTCAGGATCAACAAATCAGGCTAGATTCAAGATCAAACAGAGGTCTTTCAGAGAGAAAATATTTAAAAACTTGCAAAAACCAAAAGGGACGCCTAAAAGAAGTCAAGGGTCAAGTTGTTGACTAAAGTCAAGAGCTTTTGAGTTAAAATTGGCTAAAACACTCCATGATCAGTGGAAATCACCTTTTTGAACTTCAGATCAAGCCAAAATCACTTTTGAGCTTGAGTTAGGTCCCCAAACTTGTGGATCGAAGGCTTGAATATATATATTCAAGGTGAAGGCATCCTACTTCATTATTTCATTGCAGGTTAAAAAATCAAGAACAGCCATAAGCTCTCAAGGATGCCATTGATAGATCTGAACAAGGTTTTCATCTGTTCTTCAATTTTTCTTGCAGATCTGAGGCAGAAGAAGATTGCTATTTTGAGGATTGGATTCAGAGACAGATTTTCTCAGGAAACCAGATATAAAAACTTCCAATCCATCTTCTCTCTACTTCTTCTCTTCTTGTCTTAGGTTTTCTTGCATGTCACACAAGGCAACAGGCTACATCAGATCAGATCAACTGGGTAGATTCAACATAATTTTCCAGTGAAACCCATCTCGTCAGATTTTCCAGAATCAACAAACTTGCTGCCCCTATTTTTGGGGGTTTTTCCGAAAAAGTTTTAGAATCAAAATTTTGAGGATCTGGGCTTGTTCAGCATTGAAGCACGAACAAAACCCATGTGCCAGATTTTTTCCGGAAAAATACTTCTCAGCAGGGCGCTATTTTCAGGGGTTTCCGGAAGTTATCAGAACAAGGTCAAGCTTACAGTCAATCTTTAAGTTTTTCAAGATGCAGTACTCCCAGGTACAATACGAGACCAAGATGGTCTTACTCCATGATTACTTGAAAACAGTTGACACAAATTTACATGAAGTGAATCCAGTAGTTGATTTGGAGCAGCTAGAAGGCATGAATCAAATCACATTGCAGAATTTTGAAGAATCCGGGTTGCTGCAGGCCGCATCAATTCCCATCACACTACAAAGCATGGAGCTTGTAATCGCTTGTGTCAAGCATTACAATCCTACCACCAGAGAAATCAGAGCAGCGGATGGAAGAATTGTTTGCAGTCTAAAGCCTAAAGATATCGAAAGGTGTTTTGATATTCCATCATGTCCTAACAGCAAAGTCATATCAGTGATGGAATGCGAGAAGGCATTTGAGATAGCTAAGGACAAATGTCAAAGGATAATAGCTGAAAAATGGCTAAAAGTGACAAAGGCAAACTTGCCTAAGTTGGTGGGACGAGGAGAATGTAAAGATGAGTACGCAGTGTTAATCGCTCTGCTCAATAGAATCACTGGAGAAGAGGATGGTCATCAATTCCAGCCATGGATGTACTATGTCATTGCTAAAATCATTGCCAAAAGGGAATATTATGACTGGGCCACTCTGATTAGTGACACACTCCACCGACAAATCACTGGATATCTGGAAGCTCACAGGTTTCACATGTGCTCTTACCTAGTATACTTGATTGCCTTCCAAGGTGATTTCAAGATATTGAACAATGTGGGAACCTTAGGTGTGCAGAAGGTTCACTAACATTTCACACGTCTTGAGTTTACTCAAGCGGAGCGACACTTCAAAAGAATGAGTGATCTCTTCATTATGCACACCGTACGTGAGCTAGACCATGAGATGCACATGCGTATTTCACAGACAGCCAGAGAGGCAATGGCGGATTGGTTCATCCAATTTCCCACATTCTCCTACATACGCGTGTACGGCTACATTGGTCACCCCGCCATGCTACCAAGATACCCTTCAGATAGGGTAGTCTTCATGGAATTCCTGAGACAGTTGTCCGAAGTTCATGTCTACTTGCGCTTGAAGAGAAAGACGGCTATTAATTTTCCCATTGGAATGGGACTTTATAGATGTGGATTCGCGGTAGATGCTAAGATGATGAGTCAGGAAACGGTGAGGTTTAACCTCAAGTATCTCATTGAGAGAAGATCCTATGATCCCAGAGGGCTCTATGCAACACATCTTGAGCAGCACTCGTCACATAAGTCTTCTATGGAAGATTATTGGGTAAATTGTCAAGACGAGTATGAAGTGCGGAGAAGGAACTACAGCAGGTTCAGACTCTCACAAATTGCTGATTTTATGTCAGCAGACATTGAGGGCCTATCTGATGATGAAGGGGAAGTCATTCTCCCCTCATTCTTCGCGGATTTAGTTGACTCCCAACTGCTCCCGAGAGTGGATTGGTATGCCAAGGAAAACACGTCTATAGAAGAAAGAACGAGTAGAGTGGTTAGAAATAGCCAACTCTATCTCGACAGCAAGAAATCAAGGAAGGTGATACCTCACAGAACAGAGCCGCCACAGGTTCGGTCTCCACCACCTTCCACTTCAAAAAGGAAACCTAGGCAGAAGCAATGGTGCAATCCCCCTCGAGGGATGAGGATGTCAAAGCCTACGAAGCCTAGAACACAGAGGACACCTGTGGAGAAAGCCACACATAGTCCTGAAATAATCACGGGTATTGCTGCCCCAGAACAAAGAGTAGAGACTGCTACCCCTGATCCAACAGAAGTTATCACAGTGGAGCCAGCAGCAGTAGTTGTTGAAGAACCAGTGGCAGAGCCAATGGTAGAAACAACAATAGTAGAAGCAGCATCAGAAACGGTGCCTGTTATGGAAGCAGAGCCACCAATATCACCAGTATCACAACGGTCACAAGTCCTCATCGACTTGGATTCACCACCGAGAGACATTGCTCCAGCACAGTCTCACACATCTAGCATTCAAGGGCCTCACATCCCTCCTAGTGAAGTTCGCCGAGATTCTATTTGGCTTGAAGGCTTCCTAGGAAGAAAGAGGGAAAAACCCTCCTATGAACTTGACTTTACCGAATTCGACCACGTCCCACAAGACATGTTGGCGAAGAGGTTGAAGAATCAAGTCCACATAGAAAGGAATGCAGAGTGTGAAATCATCATAGAGACTGCTGCCCCACCAGTAGAGAAAAGCATACACGAGGTTCAAGTGGAAGACTACACTTTGTCTCAAATTAACCTCGGGAAGACTACACGATAGGTGGAGGCAGACCTTCTTGGAATAGCTTCGGTGAGCGCACAAGAAAGAATGGCTAAGGATGGTAAAGAAAAGGCAGCCTTAAAGGCTGAAAATCAGAAACTGAGGTCATACATAACCAGCTTGATACATGGCACCCCAAACGTCTTAGCCCTACCAGTAGGATTACTAGATCTCCCCGCCGAACAAAATCATCGGCAATTGATAACATTCGGAAAACATTTGAGAGATCAAGTGGAAGAGTTTGTTCTCAAAGGTAGATGTATACTGGTAAATCTATACCAGTTACGGGATAGAGCACATGGACTTCGTGCAGAGATCCAGCAATCAGAACAAAGGATTGCAGAAAGGAGGCTAGAAGACGAAAGCACAATTGCAGATTTGCAATTGGCATATCAATTAGTATACTTTGAGGAAAACAAGCAACATCTCTTTGCTTGGAAGGAACAATTGGCGTACAAGGTGAAAGCCTATGACGCTCATTCAGTAGAGTTGATTGATTACAGACGGGTGGTTGCCACTATTATCAACTTCGCAAGAACGTTGGTGATATCTTTCCCTTGCATGGAATATCAGCGTGAGGGAGGAGAATACATCGAGATGGTCACTGTACAGAACCAGTTCAGGGATGTCATCCGCAGTACCTTTCTTGATGATCTAGATGGTTGCAAGCTGGCTAAGGTAGCAACTTTATCAACCAAGTTTGAAGAGGCAGCATCTTAGTGTATTGACTTCGGGAATCAATTCACAATGGGTGAGATCATGCTGCGACGCCACGTCATCATTCTATAGAGCATTAACTCCCCAGAAGCTGATGAAGTCAATCAATGGATAGAGACATTGCTGATTAATGGTGAGCTATAAATGCACCAAAGAAGGACGTCCTACTTTCCAATTGGCATTTATGAGACTTGAGTTTGACTTGATGCTTCTTTCCAAGTCAACTCAAGATGATATTAAATGTAATTAGAGTTAACTTGATGCTTCTTTCCAAGTTTAACTCCATATTCCTTAAATCATGCATTGTCAGATCCCACTGATTAAGGATGTCTAATTGGCTTCCATGATTTGTGGATCTTAGATCTCCACTAAATGTGGATGTCTATTTTGGAGGGATACTTTCATTAAAGTTCACCTTTAGTTTACTTTCAGTCAATTGAAGTAGTTTCCAGTTGACTCTTTGTTTACTTTCAGTTAACTGAAGTAGTTTTCAGTTAATCGCTTGTTCCCCCTTTTTAGGAATAAATCTTGCTAATTGATTGGCAAGAACTCATTGTTAACTCAAGGAGTTTCCCACTCCTTTGAGTTCTATAAATAAGAGCCTTGGGCTCATTATTTGTTTAACTTTTACTTGCTATGCAAAATTGTTGCGCCATTGTTGCCAACAACTTTGAAAGCGGATATTTGTTCACTCTTGGATGAGAGTTCGTTGGTCGATCGTAATTGTGCATGATTTCGTGCCTTTGCTTTCCCAACCTTTGTAATTCGTTGATAAAGCTTTGAAGGAGAATATCAGAAGGCGCTTGCATTTTGGTCAATCTATTTGAGTTATGTCCACGTCTTGTATCTAATAGCTCGTTGTTTCATTTCCCTCCTTGGATAGGAGTCCCTCCTTGGATATTTGTTATTGACAGTTATCGTTCGTTGTTGTTAAATGTATTGACTTTCAAGCTATACTTCGGATAGGAGTTCCTCCTCCTTAGCAAGCTCGTTGGCCAAGACATCGTCAAATTGTTGTTTCTTGTAAACTATTTCCTAGCCCATACCTCGGATAGGAGTCCCTCCTCCTTGGCAGGTCTTAGATCTAGTTTACCGTAAAGAGTGTTTGCTTGTACCAACCTTATCTTGGTGTATACCCGAGAGTTCAGAGCCTCAGTCATATTCTCAAGAGATGGCGAATACAGGTGATCCGACCAACCCATTCCCGCTCCTTTACCCTCATGCTCTGTTTACCTTGAACGTATTGGATAGATAAAAGCTAGAATAGTCATAGTTGAGATCTGCAGAAACCAGAGAAAATGCTTAGCTATGGCGCATTGTGTTTGTGCACCCTTGTGTCCTACCGCTGAAGCATAAAAAGATAGGAACTTTAGTTTACATTTCCCTTCCTTACGCATTGCTCCCAGTAGAGAGGGACTTCTCCTCTTTAAATAACGAAGAAGTGTTGCAAAACATTTGAAATAGCTGAACGTTTACAATCAGCACTCCAGAGGTGCTAATTTAAACGCCAACAAAAGCTAATTTTGACTTTATTTTAAAATCATCTCTCCATAAAATAGGTGTCCTCCTTCAAGCAAGCATTAACCTTTTTTAAAAATATTCAAATATCTCCTATGAAGCGCCCCCACAAGAAAAGCCACCTTTTAAAACAACTTGAAGTGAAGCACTAGGCCAGGGGGGGGTCAACATTAAAATATAACATTTTTAAATAAATTGAACTTATCTCTCCAAAACGCATCCCAAGGCCAAAAGTGAAGAAACCAACTGAACCAGCTGAAGAAGAGAACCAATTGTGCCGAAAACAACAGGACCACTGCTAGAAATAGAATTTACTAAAAATAGTAAATTCCAGAAAGTGCTCGGAATGCAAAGCAAGTCACACCACTGCGAAGCTCTCTGAAAACCCACAAAGAATCCGCAATCCAATCACCAAATTTTGAGCAACAACCACCTCCAAAATAGGAAACCCTAATTCCACCTTCCGAGTAGGCTACAGGTCTCCGGAATAGGCCAACGGTCAATTGAAAACATCATGCTCAAGAAGGGGACATTATAGTCCACCCTCCCCAAGATTGCTTGTCCTCAAGCAATCGCAAGCCTGGATGCTGCAGAATCTCCTCCCTCTCCCAAGTCACATCCTCCATAGGTAAGTTTTTCCACTTCACCAAGTACTCTCTGATTGTTCTTTTTCTTAAAGAATGCTCTCTAGAATCAAGAATCTCTTCTGGAATCAAAACTAACTGTCCTTTTTCATCCAAAGGTGGTAACTGCAATGAAGCAACAACATTGTGTCCCAGTGCCTTCTTGAGGTGAGACACGTGGAAGACATTGTGTACTCTGCTATTCGAAGGTAGCTCCAACTCATAAGCTACTGCTCGAACCTTTTTGATAACTTTGAATGGCCCATAGAAATGAGGTTTGAGCTTCACAGCTCCACTCTTCTTGAGAGTAGACTGTCTGTAAGGCTACAGTCGAAGATAAACCATATCTGCAACCTCAAAAGAGCGCTCAACACGCCGCTGATCAACATACATCTTCTGCTGATTTTGTGCAATCTGAAGGTTGTCCTTCAAGGATTTCAAGATATCCTGACTCTGCTGCAACAAATCCTTGGCTTGAGGGGCTTTGCTATCACTGTTACCAATTTTTAGCGTCTTGCTTAAAATTAGTAATCATAAAAGCAATTATTTGCTAGGGTACAAATTTTTTTTATTACAAATCAAATGAAATTTTTGTTCTCAGAATGAAGGTTTGTTTACAAATGATTTGTAAAATCATTCAATAGTTTAGACTAAATTGATTGAACAGTTCAACAAAGCAAAAATAAACAAATTCCATTGAAGAAAACAATATTCAGATTGAACCATTCAACTGAAGCAATTGTTTTAGATAAGGTATTGCAGATTTAACAGCAGAAATAAATCTCTTATTGATCACAGAATACGTGTTTTAAGTAGTTGCAATGTATTTCAGACTATGTAAATGATGGGTTCAAGGAAAACACATAACTCATTACATATTTTTGAACATTGATTTATTGAAAAATGATTTGTAATCCCACACAAGCCGTGGGAGTAGCCTGTTTTCATTATTTTATCAAATGCTGAATAAAAAAAAAAAACATGCATTACACAACTGGAAGTAATGTAACAATAAGGTGAGAAGGTGATTCGTCATTGCCTGGAATGACGGATCATTGTTGTAGTTGCGTTGATCTTTTTCAGCTCCAACATCAATTTCAACTCCAGCTCCAAAGTTTACCTGCAAAATTGTGAGGGGTGATGTTTGAGCAATGAGGAATCACATTTCATCTTATCCCTACATTACCAACAAAAATGGAATGAATGTTTTATCAATCATTCACCAGTTAAAAAGAAAAGTGGAGCACCAGGAAAGAAACATTGATCCATCTTTTTATTAACATTGTTTGTTTCATGTGCAGAAACAGGAAACGTAGCGTTGCTGATTGTCAAGGTATCAATATGAGTGGGATTAAATGTGGCTCCCACAAGGGTTGAGCTCAGCTCATAGCAGAGAGAAGAATAACGTTATGCTTTGCAGAGTGTTCAAAAGATGTTGTGAATGTTTGTAGTGTAGAACAACAAATTGAAATTCATTTTTCAGTTAAGGCAGAAATATTCCATCTTGAAAATCAAATTAAAAGAAGCATCTGTGAAAGAATTTTAGGAAAAAGTATTACATACAACAGAATGATGAGTGTTTCTTCATTTTGAAACAACTCAGCCAAGGTGTTGAGAACAGATCATTTGCTGATATAAATGGAAAATCAAATCAGCTTAACAGTCAAAAGCTGAGATAATGTATTGCTTTCAGATTCAAAAGGACAGCCTTATCATTTGCAGAGTCTTTCTCAAAGAAGTCAAATTATCTTACTTTAGTGAACAAGTAAATCAATATCAAGTGAAAGATAACAGTATTGTTTAAAGGCAGTCACTTGCATGTTACTGTACAGGGCAATTCAGAGTTTGCACAAATGTACATTGAAGAATTCTCTTATGCATTACAAATTTGTGACATTAACTTCTGAGCTTTCTAATTTCTGTAGATTTCCATTACAGAAAGGTAGTAATTCTGATATTTTATAAGAGAGTTTCATTGAACTTAAAAACAAACTCCAACAAAGGGCTTGGAAGGTTTATTATATATATAGTGAACAGCAGCATGGTTTCTATATAATAAGAATCAACAGAAAAAGATCATGATTTTCAGCATTTCAATGGATACCTTGAAGAAATCAAAAGCTAATGAAGCTACAGAAGTGTTCATTTTCAGAAATGAAGAAATCAAGAGAACAATGCAGACTACAGAAAGATTATGAATAGATATTCATTCTTTTTTCTCAGACAAATGCATCTTTAAAGAAATAGAATCATAATTACACAGAGGTTTAGTATTGTTCCATGGCGGCCTGAGATTTTCATATAAGTTTTCAAAAATGCTTTGAAAGTTTCCAGAAATTAAGAAAATTTCAAGTAACTTCATGGCGGCCACAAGAAAAGCATTAACAAAGGCAAAATATCAAAAGAAAAGCTCATTGTGAGAAACTTTTCAAAAGCCCACAGATTTATTTCTTTAGAAGGCTGAGTTTCCAGTCAAAGTTCAAAATAAAGCCTTTTCTCATGGTGGCCACAGCAAGAAACACAAAAATAGAGAAGCAAATTTCACAAAAGAATAATCAAAATTTACTCATGGCCACAGCCTAGAAGTTCTTAGAAAGCTTCAGAAAATGGAGGAAATTCGTCAAAATCTTCAGAATGGAGAATTTACCTTAAGTTTTCTGCATTTTATCTTCCAGATAGCTTTCAAAAGCTTTTAAAGACAGAGAAAATTCTCTAGATTTAAAGATAAGTCTATTTGCCTTCGTATTTCTGCCATAAATCTTCCAGAATCTTCAAAAAATGGCTCGAAATACAGTGAAAACCAGCAAAAACGTGGCTAGGGTTTGCAGATGGCGGCACCTCCCAACAGCAAAATGAAGTGACAAAATGAAAATGTTGTCTTTCATTTTAGGTTTCAAAACCTAAAGAGCTTGGTAGACTTAGGCTTTTAGCCTTAAGTTTTATAAAAAAAAAAAATTTCGTCACATAAAAATGAATGCCACGATTTTTCCCTTGTAATTCCTTTTTACATGCTTTAAATGAAAGCCTTAGTCAAATTTTATATGGCTTTCTCAAAATTCCTTCTTTTTGCATTTTGATTTTAAATTTTGTAAAACTTTATTTAAAGTGATATTTATAAATCACTTTAGGTAAATGTTATTTAAAATGCAAGATAAATGTTGAAAGACTTAGTCAATTCAAGTCTTTAATATTTGATTAGAGTTCTTTTATTTTTTGCATTTCAATTCAAATGTAAGACTTTATTTTAAGTGATAAATTATAAATCACTTCTAATAAATGTTACTATTAAATGCAAAGTAAAATATCTTATGATGAAGTCTTTTTATTTGCATTACATTCAGAAATTGTAATCTTTATTTAAAAATGATGAATTATAAATCATTTTTAAATAAATGATATTATGAAATGCAAATAAAAAGTAATTTGAATGTAATTTCAAATTATTGAATGATGATCAAATGGAGCATTTAAAGCCTTTGCTTTATTCTTGGAGGAGGTTGAGAAAGTTTTGCCAACATATGGAGCAAAATCAGGGGTTTTGAGGCAGTTATTTATGAGTTCTACTTCAGTTTTGAGTTCCTTTTGACTTGACTTGAGTCAAGGAGTGTTTTGAGGCATATGACAGCTTGTTACATTCAGTTTTGAGCCTGATTTGGAGGGATTTTCTTTTATATACGACCCACAAAGTTGTTCAAACTTTGAAAACTCTTGCTGGAGTTGGTTGGCAATTGCATGCCTTATTTGGAGGAGAGGATTGACAACACATCAACTTTTGGAGCCAAAACTCAATTTCGAATTTTGACTCTTTCTATAATTCTTTCTCTTCTTTTATTATTGGAGTTAGTTCTTGGTTTTGGAGATTGCTGAGGCATATCATTCTCACTTTGTAACTCATGATTTCTTGAGATTTGTAATGCAAATATCCCATATTTTTCAATAAAGAAGCTTGTCATTCCTTCTTAGATCTGTGTTGTGCATGTATTGTAAGTCTTTGGATTAATAGTTTGTGATTTCTATCAAATCCTTATTTTAATCTTATTGCCTCAATGTCTTGCTTAGATTTAGTATGTTATAGTGCGGGTCATTGATTGTGTTTCATAGATTTGTTGAATGCTTGTTATGAAAACATCATTGTTTTCTTCCAAACAAACTTCGATTATAGAAACCTTTCAAATGAATCATTTATGCAGAACATGCTAGATTGAGTAGTGAATTCTCTTTTAGTTTCATTTGTTAAAATATCTTGAGAGGTTTTAAAGCAGATTCAAGTCATCTTTATATATTGGTGAATCACCTTTTTTCAAGTTTTATCTTTCATAACAGTCCTTCTATCCCTTTACTCTTGTCATTTCAAAAATACCAGTTTTACAAGAAAATCCAAAGGGAACCAGCCCAAAACCTGGAGGTCTATTCTCACCATAGGATACCTACAGCCTGAGAATAGTCCCATGTGCACAGGATTTATTGAGCTTTTCAGCTTAACTTCGGGTGCAAATCCTTGTGTTAACAAGCACCAAACACCAAATCCGCAATGCTAGGAGCCTCATAACCGTAAAGAGCCATGAAAGGTGACATCTTTATTGACATGTGAAAGGAAGAATTGTAACAATACTCGCCTATGTGAAGCCATTTCACCCATGCTCTTTGCTGCTCCGAAACATCGTTTCTCAAATAGCCTTCCAACCACTTGTTCACTATCTCTGTTTGTCCATCGGTTTGAGGGTGATAACTAGTGCTTGGAGTAAGCACCGTACCACTCATTCTAAAGACCTCTTGCCAAAAAGTGCTTAGGAACTTGCTGTCCCTATCACTCACAATGTTTTTCGGCAACCCATGCAATCTAAACACCTCATGGAAAAACAAATCTGCAACTTGAGCTGCTGAAAGAGAGCTAGTAATGGCAAAGAAGTGAGCAAACTTTGTTAATCTGTCCACTACAGCATAGATACAATCTTTGCCTTGGACTTTTGGCAACCCAGTGATGAAGTCCATTGATATGCTTTCCCATTTTTGGTTGGGAATGGGAAGAGGTTGCAGCAGACCAGCGAGTAGAGTATGCTCATTCTTGTTCATCTGACAAGTGGGACACTCCTGGATGTAGCGTTGAACTTCCCCTTTCAGCCCTTTCCAAGAAAATATTTCCTGAATCTGCCTATATGTCTTGAAGAAACCCTGATGACCAGCAAGTGGAATGCCATGGAATGTCATCAAAATCTTCTTTTTGAGCTTAGAATCAGCCACCAAAAAGATTCTACCCTTGTAGTGTATCAAACCTTCAACCACCTTGTACCTTTCATCATGAAAAGTACCTTCAATGATGCTGGTTGCAAACTGATTTTTGGCATAATCAGCAAGCAACATCTCCTTCCAATCAGCAGTAAGCTCACACAATGAGCTCAAATGAGGTCTCCTAGATAGAGCATCAGCCACAATATTGTTTTTCCCTTTGATATATTCAATGTCAAAATCGTAAGCTTGAAGCTTACTCACCCACTTTTGTTGCCTTTCGTTCAAGTCCTTCTGATGCATTAAGTGCTTGAGACTATTGTGATCAGTCTTGACCACAAACTTGCTCCCCACCAAATATTGTCTAAACTTAGCTAATGCATGCATGATTGCAAGCATTTCCTTCTCATAGATGGAGTAGGTCCTTTCAACACCTCTTAACTTTCTGCTCTCAAACACAATGGGATGCTTGTCTTGCATCAAAACGAAAATATTTCGAGCCAATTTTTTCGTTTTTTTGAATTACAAATTACAAACCAATGCACCCGTTAAGGTTAGCAACTAAACCCAAACGTACTGAAGCAACTCTAACTAGAATGTACACCAGGATCCTGATGTGGGCAAGGTGTAAGCATTGGTCAGAGGATCTTAATCAAAATGCTTATGCAAGAACTCTAACCAAGATGCGCCGGCGAACGACGAGCATGTGGTCAGAGGATCCCTACAATCTAATATACTGAAAGCACACTCGACACCAAGTATGTGCTGCTCAATCCAATACGGAAATGAGGCGACCATATGGCGGAGATAACATAAATTACAATGCTGGAAAGAGAAGTAAGCTAAAATGCTGAAAGTACTCGACACCTAGAATGTGCTTCCTAACCCGGAATGGGAAAGGAGCTACCATAGGGCGGAGATAAAGAAATACAATTGCAATTATAGAATGTAAATATGAGCATTACAAAACATGATTAAGCAAGATGGAAGAACTGCTGTCAGTACTACTGTCAGCTTACAATATGATAGAGAATTCGCCTGCCAAGAGCATAGAGTTAGAACAATTCAACGAGCATTAAAATAGAGACTTCTCCTTGCTTAATGGACATATCAAAACTGATTTCCTTCTCTCAAAAACCAGATTTAAGATTCTGATTTATTCAGATCTGCACCTTTAACTGTAAAACCAGCATGCCTGTAACCCACTAAATTGCTCGTATAACACCCTAAACAGACCCAAAAGACCTCAAGTTTGATGCAATGGACCTATAGAATGATGGCGCCTAGTTTAGTTATAAGAAAAGGCAGCTAAAAGTGGCTAATAATTAATGACACGGATCCCGAGGCACTCCAGAAAGTGCGCCCTACAAGGAATGACGAATTTGCTTTATAAAATCATACGCTTCATATTAAAATCTGCAAATATTCATGAAGGGTCGCTTCCAACAGAGAAAACCAATGAGACAATACCCAGAACGACTCTTTGTGTATTTTATGACTTATGATTAAAAACATCAATCTGCTACAATGAATGTGCAACTCCAGAAAACCACTAATATGCATAAAACTGATTTACATATCCTCACAAAGACTAAAAATGCAGAAATCTCACAATAAAACATTCAAACTACACTATCTCACCACTAGTCGCTATCTTTCAAGCGAGAAGCAATGCCCAAGCTAGGAGGCCTTCATTCCTCGAAGCAATCCCAAAGCCAATCCGGCAGCATAACATTCCTGTAGATAAAAGATGCTGAAAAGAGAACCCAAGGCTTCCTTTTATAATTTGCTGTTGACCTTCTCGAAACCCTAACCTTCTTTTTTCAGAGTCAAAACCCTAATCCCAAGAGATGGCGTCCCACTTTCCCAAGCAATATTTTAATTATTACTTAATTTCTTCATTGAAATTGGCATCCACTTTTGCTTGGAATAAATCTTTTAATAAAAACATAATTACTTCCTTTAATGAGGCGCCCACCCATAAAGAACCTCTTTTTAAAACAACTTAAAGTAAAGTTGCTAGGCCAAGGGGTCAATGTTAAAATATAACATTAAACATGACTTCTTTAAAATAATTCAACTTATCACCTCAAACTGCATCCCGAGGCCAGAGTCTGAATACGCCAATTGAGTCAGCTGAAGAGGAAAGTCAACTGTGTCTGAGACCAACCAGTTTACTGCCAGAAATAGAATTTACTAAAAATAGTAAATTCCTAAAGATGCTCAGAATGCCAAGAAGAACATACCACTGCGAAGCTCTCTGAAAACCCAGAAAGAATCCGCCATTGAATTGACCAACCCTGAGCAAGAACATCCTTCAAAATAGGAAACCCTAATTTTACCTTCCGAGTAGCCTACGGGTCTCCGGAATAGGCCAACGGTCATTGGAAAGATCATGCTCGAGAAGGGGACATTACAATCCGCCCTTCCCAAAATTGCTTGTCCTCAAGCAATACCACCACAACTCCAGAAATTTTACAACTAATCCATACGCAAACAAGTATGATCCCTGGTTCCCAAACCCATCGTAGGAAGGACCCACCATGCCGATGCTGCACCACTCTGATCACATCCGTGAGATCATCATGCCTATGCTGCACTAACCTTCCTTGTAACCCCAAAGTGTTACCATCCATGATACTCAAACCGAAAGATCTTAAAGGAGAGGGATCAAAATCATGCAACATCTCATGTCCACAATGCCCCGAATTAACAGTATCAACCATACTACTGTCAATCACAATTCTAAGCAATAGGAAAGATAGTCTACTCAAATCAAAATCGAACTCCCTCAGCATACCTCCACATGGTAACAAACGGAACCATGACTGCAAATGTGACATCTACAAATCTTCTTGCAAGAAGGAAAGCAATCCTTTGCAAGAGCTCAACGAACTCATACTCATGTCTCCGCATGAAGCTACGATGCCTCATCTGAATTATACTGACACACCCATGAAGACTACAGAAAACACTCATAGTTCCAGCCCCATGAGTCTCAGAATGGTGAACCAAAGCATGTGAGAGTCTGCTGTCCTGAATCAACACTGAAAGTAAACTGTCAAAGTTTACATCCCAAACCAACATAAGATGAATTTGGAGAGTAGGAAAGGTGTGAAGGAACAAATAATTGCTGCTGATCAAGGCTAGGATCAGCGTAGTGCAAACTGATTCTCGAGTCCTACACAAGGGAAAACAACAACACCACTCAAAATTCCAAGCGTGAGCATGTGAGATGACCATTGAGCTGCAAGGTGACACCTCCAAGGTGGTTGGAAAACACGCTAGATCCATCTCCATGAGAAAACTACCACTTCTTTGATCAGGAGTGATGAACCAACTCTCCTGAATGCGAGAAACGCAACATGTAAGGTGGCTGGTCTTCCTCAAACCAGCAAGCTCGAGTCTCAAAATCTGTCCATGTCTTAGCTGAGAAACGCTCTCAAGAGCAACCAATCGTTCATTTCTCCAACCCATTCTCAAAATTTCTCTCCAACCCAATTGTTGATGATCAAATAACCCCATCAAGTGGCGGACAAAGAAAGCAACATCATCAACAAATTTGGAAATTTGATCCTTATTCCTCCAATAGCCCTTTCCAAATGTAATAAGCCTTATCAAGCCAAGTTGAGAATCCCAAGCACGGATACCCAACTGAAAATGATTTTCAACACAATGCAAGGTAATC
Organism: Sequoia sempervirens; assembly: GCA_007258455.2. Classification (NCBI taxonomy): domain Eukaryota; kingdom Viridiplantae; phylum Streptophyta; class Pinopsida; order Cupressales; family Cupressaceae; genus Sequoia; species Sequoia sempervirens. Next base: position 26,058 of record VDFB02252856.1, on the reverse strand, counting down.
TCAATGCATCCCCAAGAGCTAGTAAGGATCAAGTGTATACTGAAGAGATTGATGCCTCCTCTATTGAACCCTTGAAGCCTATCCATGAAAGTTTCAACAACAATGGAGCATGAAATATTAAATGACCTCAAGGCCAACTCCAAAAATGGACTAATAAATGCCAAAGCATCATTCAACCCAAGGGATGGATTGACAAGCATACAAACACCGAGTTCTAGTCCATTTTTCTTCCCTACTTCATGAGTAACAAAACTGAAATCTTTGCTCCTTGCTGCTGTAATGAAGTTACCAGCAGCTACCAAGTCTTGCTTTGTTAACACCTTGGTGTCGGGGATGTTGAAATCTCCTCGAATCAACACTTCCCATGTAAAGACTCCATCCTCAAACCCACTTATGCATCCATTACTACTCAACATACGTGGCACATCCTCATGGAGTGATATCAAGGCATCCTTAGATTGGAGTTCATGCTTGACCTCATGCTTGGTCACTTCACTACTTGACTCATTTTTCAAAACAAAGAGAGGATTGTCATAAGTTGCTTCAGCACCCACTTCAAAGAAGGGATTGTCAAAGACTGGAAGCCATTCCTTTCGTCTCGCTGCCCCAAATCTGTACATGCAACTTCTGATTTTCTTGAAATGCTTTCAAGATCAAACTCCTCTTGAAGACAGTCAAGATCTCCAATCACTTGATTGATTTTTTCAGCTCTTTGTGCATCCTCTTGCTCCTTGAAAAGTTTGAAATCTGCAAACTGGTCTTCAACCTCTGTTAGATCCAACTGAGTTTCTTTCAACTCGTCCTTTATTGATTTAAGCTCCAGAGTGAGCTCATCAATCGTACTCTCCTTTTCATGAAAAGCACAAATGGCCTTCTTTGCAACTTCAATGACATGATCCCGTTCTCCAATAGAGTGTACGTACTTGGACTTCAAGGTCTCCAAGGAATCTCTGATAAGTTGCAAATTAGGAAGAGTAACTTCATCGGTCACTCCTCTACGTCTCTCTTCAAGCTGAGCCTTCCAGTAAAGCTCTTCAACCAAGCTATGTGCGTAGTCAAACAGGGATAGAGCTTGCACTTCCTTGTCAACGAACACCTTGAATTGTCCTTCCCACTCATAAGAATGCGAAGATGGTGAATTGCTGGTTGGCTGCTCTTCAAAATCAGAACTTTGTTTTGTGACATCGCTGTCCTCAGAGCTGCTCCGACCTTCTTGTCTTTCATCCTCAACTAACGGAGAATGTTCAGTGTCATGGAGAGGGACATACTCCACAGTTTCTTCGTCCTCAAGCTTGCAATCAGCTTCTTGCCTTGGTAGATCAGCCTTGTGTTCTAAAACCACATTGAACCTTTCTTCTTCAAAAGCCGTAAGGTCTTCAAGCTCTTCATCCACCTCACTGCCATCTTGATCAAAGGCTATGGCAGCCCCTGACTCAAACGAACAATCATTGAATGCTGGTTTGAAAGTTTTGGAAGTAACAACATCCTCCTTGGTGGCTGCAATCAACTTGAAGGGATCACCATGGAGCTCTTCAGAGTAAGCTTCTTCATCAAAAACAACTTCTCCTTCGGCCTCCTCATAGCTTGCAAGGCAGATAATATTTTGGTCTTCATCAGGATCAAAGGGAAATTCATCCCACAAAGGTACCTTGTTATACCTCGGTGCCAACACACCTGGATCCCAAATACCAAGGGGTTGACTGAGGTGATCAACAGGAAGAGGTTTTTCATGCTTCACTGGAAGTATTGACTCAATGAATAAGTCAGATCCTGAATCTCTTAAGCTGATATCTTCAAAAACATTTTCTTCCAATGGTTTGGTTTGCTGGTCAAACCCAAATCCAACAATGTCACCACCGAAATGAAGTGAAGATTCTTCGATGCTGCTTGTTTCGAAAACTTCACCTTCAATATCTTTTATGGAACCATCATGAGAAAGTATGTCGCTGATTTCCTCATGTGGAACTTCTTGGGGAGTTGAGACAGCAACAAGAGTAAAACTATCCACCATCAATTCTTCAACACAAGGTGGTACAGTCATGTTGGAATCATTACCAACTTCGTCACTTTGGCAATGCTCATAGGCTGATTCAACGGGACCATAAGTATTTCCTTCTACTTGCTCTTCATCAGCAAACTCATCCCATACAACAATACTACTAAAATCTTTAGTGAAGCCCTTAGCTTCAAGACCTTCATAGGTTGAATCCTTATTAGGATTCAAGACTGTCGTTCTGTTCTTTTCACCAAGCTGATCTTCATCACTTACTATTACATGCAAGTCAAGGGAAGTATTATGGGGTTCTACTCTTAACTCTTCACCTGCCACGGTATCTTCATCAAGCTCACGATCATTTTGATGTGGCATGTGCACCTTTCTATCCCGACTTTCAGACTTAGCATAAATCTTTCTGACTCCCCATTTTATGTCAGGATCCTTCATTAGCGTACACAGTTCATGCATTAAATCAAGTAGTGACTTCTCTGTAGTCATCTCTTTCTGTACGTAGTGTCTGGTATCTCTATCACTCATCTGTCAAATGAACTTTGTTGGGCACAGGATGGCAGGATCTTGGCTCTGATACCACTGAAATATTCCGAGCCAATTTTTTCGTTTTTTTGAATTACAAATTACAAACCAATGCACCCATTAAGGTTAGCAACTAAACCCAAACGTACTGAAGCAACTCTAACCAGAATGTACACCAGGATCCCGATGTGGGCAAGGTGTGAGCATTGGTCAGAGGATCTTAATCAAAATGCTTATGCAAGAACTCTAACCAAGATGCGCCGGCGAACGACGAGCATGTGGTCAAAGGATCCCTACAATCTAATATACTGAAAGCACACTCACACCAAGTATGTGCTGCTCAATCCAATACAAAAATGAGGCGACCATATGGCGGAGATAACATAAATTACAATGCTGGAAAGAGAAGTAAGCTAAAATGCTGAAAGTACTCGACACCCAGAATGTGCTTTCTAACCCGGAATGGGAAAGGAGCTACCATAGGGCGGAGATAAAGAAATACAATTGCAATTACAGAATGTAAATATGAGCATTACAAAACATGATTAAGCAAGATGGAAGAACTGCTGTCAGTACTACTGTCAGCTTACAGTATGATAGAGAATTCGCCTGCCAAGAGCATAGAGTTAGAACAATTCAACGAGCATTAAAATAGAGACTTCTCCTTGCTTAATGGACATATCAAAACTGATTTCCTTCTCTCAAAAACCAGATTTAAGATTCTGATTTATTCAGATCTGCACCTTTAACTGTAAAACCAGCATGCCTGTAACCCACTAAATTGCTCGTATAACACCCTAAACAGACCCAAAAGACCTCAAGTTTGATGCAATGGACCTATAGAATGATGGCGCCTAGTTTAGTTATAAGAAAAGGCAGCTAAAAGTGGCTAATAATTAATGACACGGATCCCGAGGCACTCCAGAAAGTGCGCCCTACAAGGAATGACGAATTTGCTTTATAAAATCATACGCTTCATATTAAAATCTGCAAATATTCATGAAGGGTCGCTTCCAACAGAGAAAACCAATGAGACAATACCCAGAACGACTCTTTGTGTATTTTATGACTTATGATTAAAAACATCAATCTGCTACAATGAATGTGCAACTCCAGAAAACCACTAATATGCATAAAACTGATTTACATATCCTCACAAAGACTAAAAATGCAGAAATCTCACAATAAAACATTCAAACTACACTATCTCACCACTAGTCGCTATCTTTCAAGCGAGAAGCAATGCCCAAGCTAGGAGGCCTTCATTCCTCGAAGCAATCCCAAAGCCAATCCGGCAGCATAACATTCCTGTAGATAAAAGATCCTGAAAAGAGAACCCAAGGCTTCCTTTTATAATTTGCTGTTCACCTTCTCGAAACCCTAACCTTCTTTTTTCAGAGTTAAAACCCTAATCCCAAGAGATGGCGTCCCACTTTCCCAAGCAATATTTTAATTATTACTTAATTTCTTCATTGAAATTGGCATCTACTTTTGCTTGGAATAAATCTTTTAATAAAAACATAATTACTTCCTTTAATGAGGCGCCCACCCATAAAGAACCTCTTTTTAAAACAACTTAAAGTAAAGTTGCTAGGCCAAGGGGTCAATGTTAAAATATAACATCAAACATGACTTCTTTAAAATAATTCAACTTATCACCTCAAACTGCATCCCGAGGCCAGAGTCTAAATACGCCAATTGAGTTAGCTGAAGAGGAAAGTCAACTGTGTCTGAGACCAACTAGTTTACTGCCAAAAATAGAATTTACTAAAAATAGTAAATTCCTGAAGATGCTCAGAATGCCAACAAGAACATACCACTGCGAAGCTCTGTGAAAACCCAGAAAGAATCCGCCATTGAATCGACCAACCCTGAGCAAGAACATCCTTCAAAATAGGAAACCCTAATTTTACCTTCCGAGTAGCCTACGGGTCTTCGGAATAGGCCAACGGTCACTGGAAAGATCATGCTCGAGAAGGGGACATTACAAAAACAGCCCCAACACCTTCTCCGGATGCATCACACTGTAGCTCGAAGGGCTTGGAAAAATTTAGAATAGCCAAAACCGGACAAGAGCTCATGATCTTCTTAAACTTATCAAAAGTAGTTTGAGCCTTTTCTGACCAACAAAAGCCCCTTTTTTCGTGAGGTGAATAAGAGGAGCAGCATTTTGTGAGTAACTCTTCACAAATCTTCTATAAAAACCACAGAGACCCAAGAACCCTTTCAAATGAGTCAAGTTCTCTGGAGGTGGCCAATCAACTATTTCCTTGATCTTTTCAGGGTCAACCTTCACTCCATTAACACTGATTATGTGACCAAGGTAAAGTAGCTCCTTCATTCCAAATTCACATTTGGTTTCTTTGGCAAACAAACTCTCTGATTCTAGGATGCTAAGCACTTCTTCCAAGTGCTTGAGATGCTCTTCCCATGTCTTGTTGAAGATAAGGATGACATAAAAAAATATCAATACGAACTTCCTCAATTGCTTCTGAAAGACTCTATTCATGCAAGACTGGAAGGTAGCAGGAGCATTAGTCAACCCAAATGGCATGACTAAAAACTCGAAGTGACCATAGTGACATCTAAATACTTTGTTCTCAACATCAGACCCTCTCATCCGAATCTGGTAGTAGCTCGACCTCAAATCAATCTTTGAAAAAAACTTGGCTCCATGTAGCTCATCAATGAGCTCATCTATCCTCGGAATGGGGTATCGATTTTTGATGGTGCTTTGATTCAAAGCACGATAATCTACACACATGTCGATGGTACCATCCTTCTTCTTTACAAGAACAACTGCTGAAGCGAAGGGACTCTTAGTTGTACGAATGAAGCCCATCTCCAAGAGTTCCTTAATGTTTTTCTCAATCTCATCCTTCTGCTTCTTAGGGTACCGATATGGAGTTGTGATAACTGGCTTAGCCCCTTCCTTGAACTCTATGACATGCTCCGAACCCTGTTCAGGAGGTGGCCCAGGCGGTAAATCAGCAAACACCTTGCTCTTCTTGGTGAGTAAAGACTGAATATCAAGAGGGTAGTCCCTCTTTGTTTCAACCGGACTAGCTGGAAGAATCATACATTCCGCAGCCCACTCAACTTGATCATTCCGAATCAGCCTTGCCATTCTCTTGAATGACACAATCCGAGGACCACCATTGGACATTCCTCTTAGCACGACCTTCTTTCCATCGGATTGAAACTTGAGCTCCATGGTTTGCAGATTTAGAGAGAACTCTCCAAGTGAACGCAGCCATTGAATGCCTAGGACGACATCCGTATCACCAATGTTGACCACATAGAAGTCATCCTTGACTTCATAGTTGCCCAATTGCATAGACATGTTTGAAATCTTCTTGGTGCAAGAGATGTGAAACCCATCAGCAACCATAACCTTGAAGCCTTCAAAATCTTCTGTTTGAAGCCCCTTCTTTGCCACCACAACTTCATCAATGAAGTTATGCGTTGCTCCAGTGTCAATCAAGGCAACTATTCTCTGCCCCTTAATCATCCCTCGAACTTTGAAGGATTCATTTTTTTGAAAGCTCGAAAGTTGAGCCAAAGCACCTCCACTTCCTTTTTCATCTTCGGACTCTTCTGGAGGTCTTTGCACTTTGCTGTCATCAAAATCAGACTGTTGGTCTGAAAAATCAGAATTACTTTCTTCAGCTGAATAGTATTCAATTTGATGAATTTTGACTCCTTTTGGGCAAATATGATCTTGGGACCATTTTTCTCTACACCGGAAATATAACCCCTTTCTTCGGAGTTCGTTAAGTGTCTCTGGATCCAACCTTGTGACATGAGTTTTATGCTGTTTGAACTCCTTATGGTGAGGTCTTTTTCCTTTATCCTTTTTGTGAAATGACGGCTTGGATTGAAATTTTGCTTTTGGAGCAGCCCACTCCATATTTTTTGCTTTCTTCATTGCCTCTTGTAAGGAGGGTGGATCAAAAGCTTTAATCCATCCCCTGAGTGGCTCCATGAGCCCTTCACTGAATAGGACACCAAACGCCTCTTAGTGATTCCTGTGACCATGACTGAAAGTCTCTGAAACTCAGCTATGTAGGCCTCAACTGTGCCATATTGTCTCAACTGTGCCAACTCCCTGAAATGCACTTCTGGATCCTTTTTCTCAAATCTCTCTATGAGTCTATTGGTTAACCCATCATAGGTAGTGATAGATCGATGACCCAAGGTGACTAGGCCATGGTACCACCACTCGTGCGCCACCCCATCTAGGTGTAGCGTAGCGAATTTAATCGCCTCCTCTTCTGCCATGGGTCTAAGAGCTAGATAGTTGTCTAACTTCTGTATCCAAGCTCTAGCTGAACTGCTGTCACTCCCATCAAAATATGGAAGCGTAACCTTGTTGATGGCTTGGTATAAGTTCCTTTGTACTGCTATTCCCCTATGATCATGATGTCTTCCTTGCCCTTTATTCTTCCTTTTATGGTCCACAAAATCATTGTAAGACATGTCTAACTTGATTTCATCAGGAAGAGACTCGTACTCAGCATGGTCAAGTCTCAACTGTTCCACAAATGATGCATTTTCTCCCGGATCAGGTTGAGGGTTTACTGGTGCTAAGAAGGTGGGTTTAAATGGCCTGGAAGAAATGTATGTGTTATTTGAAGTAGGCTGAGCAGCATGTCCATTATGCTGGTTGGAGGCACTGTGTTCTCCAGTATGCCCTGGATTGTTTTGTGGATTAGGATTCTGACCCATTTTCCCCATCATGAAAGATACCATATCCATTATGGCATCCATCTTCCTCTCGAACCTCTTTCCCGGACTTGGCGTTCTTTCTCTTCCCTTCCCACTTTCATCTCTATTGCTTGTAAACCTCTCGTTACCACCCGCTGACCTCTCACCTTCTACCATTTTTGTTTCCTGAGAAGACTCCCAATGAACCCTCAAAACCTCTGATGCTGTCTGACCTTCTGGAACCTGATGCCACTAAAACTGACTTGCAGCCTTCTTGTCGTCCCTTGCTAAGTATCTTCTTTTTTTGTCACTCATAGAAGGTTTGTTTCATAGGATGGCAGGATGTATGGCTCTGATACCACTGAAATATTCCAAACCAATTTTTTTCAATTTTGGATTACAATAAGCAATGCAACACACATCCGTGAGGGTTAGCACTTAAACCAAAATGATGCGGAATACAACTCTAACCAAGAATGTACACTAGAATCCCAAGTTGGGCAAGGTCTGAGCATATGGTCAGAGGATCTCAATGCATGCTAAAGAGTAACTCTAACCAAGAATGTGCCCAAGATGGACAAACATATGGTCAGAGGATCCCTACCAACTACAATTGCTGAAAGTAAACTCGACGCCAAGCATGTGCTTTCAAACCCAGAGTGGGAATGGAGCTACCATATGGCGGAGATGTTAAGTACTACAATGCAATTCAAAATGTAAATAGGCGGCAAGCCAGCCTCTTCCACTTATTCAATGGGTATTACAAGCATGAAGAGAAAGATGAGATGAAATGTTGACAGTACTACTGTTCAGCTTACAACTTGATAGAAAGTGCCTGCCATGACAAGGATTAGAAGCTATCCAAATGTTGCAATAATGAATAAGGTCTCCTCAAAGCTTGTTAAGACTTTTTGATCATAATCCCTTCACCAAAATGCAATTTCCTAAATCTGTTATGACAGACCAACAACCTAAAATGGTTAACCAGCAACACTGAACCCTAATAAAATGCTTACAACTCACTCAATTCTCAACCTAAAGACCTCAAATAAAATGTATTAGCTTCCTAAGATGATGGCGCCCCATAATGAACCATAAAACTGACCCAAACTGATATATATTTTTTGCACGAAAATCAAGACAAGTACAGAAAAGTATGGCCCTCTAAGAAGGGCGATTTACTTCTAGAAAAATCAGCACTTAATTAAAAATTCTGAAACTTGTCAAACTTGGTCGCCCCTAGCATAGAAACTCAATGGATCACTACCCAGAACAAGAACATTTTTGTTTTCTGATATATGAGCAAAAACAACTTCCAGCTACACTGAATCAGCAACTCCAGAAATTGATATAAAATGCAAGAACTGAAATACAATGCAAATAAATGCTACAAAGCAAACCTCACTACAAGATTCTCTCAACTACAACTATCTCACCACTAGTTGCTCTCTTTCAAGCAAGAAGCAATGCCAAGGCTAGGAGGCATTCATTCCTCGAAGCGATCCCAGTACCATTCTAGCAGAGTAACATTACTGTAGACATAAGATGATCCAAAGAAGAGGAGAGGTCTCCTTTTATAAGCCCAGCTAGGAAACTCTAGATGCTTCTAGAAAGTGCGCCCTAATTCAAATTTGAATTTGACTTCTTTTCCCTCCAGTATAGACATCCCCTTTCAAAGCTAATTTTTACTTTATTTTAAAATCATCTCTCCATAAAATAGGCGTCCTCCTTCAAGCAAGCATTAACCTTTTTTAAAAATATTCAAATATCTCCTATGAAGTGCCCCCACAAGAACAGCCACCTTTTAAAACAACTTGAAGTGAAGCACTAGGCCAAGGGGGGCGTCAACATTAAAATATAACATTTTTAAATAAATTGAACTTATCTCTCTAAAACGCATCCCAAGGCCAAAAGTGAAGAAACCAATTGAACCAGTTGAAGAAGAGAATCAACTGTGCCGAAAACAACAGGACCACTTTCAGAAATAGAATTTACTAAAAACTGTAAATTCCAGAAAGTGCTCGGAACACAAAGCAAGTCACACCACTGCGAAGCTCTCTGAAAACCCAAAAAGAATCCGCAATCCAATCACCAAATTTCGAGCAACAACCACCTCCAAAATAGGAAACCCTAATTCCACCTTCCGAGTAGCCTACGGGTCTCCGGAATAGGCCAACGATCAACTGAAAAGATCATGCTCGAGAAGGGGACATTACATGGGTGCACCCCTAACGGATCTCACAAATAAAGGTGCATTTAGGTGGATTAAGAAGGCTTGAAGCGCATTTAACAGACTCAAGGACATTATGAGCAGTTGTCCAGTATTGGCAGTTCTCGATTTCACTCAGGCTTTTGTGCTTGAGTGTGATGCTTCAGGTGAGGGTATAGAAGCTGTATTGATGTAGAATAGACATTAGATAGCATTTGAGAGTCAGAAGCTCAAGGTACCAAAGAGATTATATTCCATCTATGACAAGGAGATGCTCGCCCTAATGCATGCCTTGGCGAAGTTTCGACATTATCTGGTAGGTGCGAGGTTTGTGGTTTGGACTGGCCACAATAGCTTGAGGTATTTCCTGGAACATGACCTAAATGAGAGACAGTAGAAGTGGATCAGCAAGATATAGGCCTACGATTTTGACATCGAGTATGTTAAGGGAAAGAAAAATATAGTTGTTGATGCCCTTTCCAGGAAACCAGCTACGTGTTCCCTTACAAAGATTTTAGCTGATTGGAAGTCCCACCTTGTAGTGGAATATTCCAAGAATAAATTTTCTTGTGAGTTGATGGATGGTCTCGTTCAAGATGATAGGTACAAGGTGGTAGATGACATTATCTACTACAAAGACAGGTATACTTGTTGTGACCTTTTCACACATCACCCCATTCAAAATGGGGACCCCTAAATTTTTTGCTCCATTCTGGTCTTTTGGCTTTGGTTTTTGTTTCTCTCTCTCTTTTTGCTTCTTTTCTGCTATCTGCTGTCCGGGGATGTTCCCGTCTGCGAGCTTAAATGTAAAATTTGGCCAAGTTTGATATTAGGGTTTCACATCTTTAGATTGCTTTGGGGTCAAATTGAGTTGGTTGGTCAACCTCTGAGCTTGGCACTGCTGCTAAAACACTTCTGGCAAGTGACCTCTGAATTTTCACTGAATTCTGCCAACTTTCTATTTTTAGTAAGTGTCAGTTTAGGGTTGATTTTCTCGGGATTTTCACATTTTGACAACTTCATTACACTTTGAACACTTTGAGTTCATTTCTGACAAAATTTGAGCAAAAACGGACGACTTGCTATTTTTAGCAGTCCAGCTTCCAGAGCAGATTCCAGGGTCTACATGTTACATTTTCTGATGCATGTCCGGAGATTCTTTGTGGGTTTTTCGAGACCTTCGCAGTGATATGACATGCAAAGCAGGATAACGACTTTCAGCATTCAGCCTTCAGAGGCCGATATTAGGGTTTGCATGCAGATTTTCTCAGCGCATGTCGGCATATTCTTTCTGGGTTTTCCAAGAGCTTCGCAATGGTGTAACATGCAAGTGGAACTGGTCACTTTTCTGAAACTTGCTATTTTTAGCCAGTGCTTGCATGTTGAAGATTTTCCTGGGTTTTTCAAGATTTTTCGGGCAGTGTGACATGCAAAATCATCCAGCAACCGATCGGTCACTTTTTAGCCACTTTCTATTTTTAGCAGGTACCACTCTGGCAGTTGCTCAGCACTTCAGAACCGCGAACTGATCATCATGCAACTAAAACGAGGTCAAACGAAGCTCATTTGAAGAACATGCAAGAAAATTAGGGTTTCGAGCTTTAGGGCTAAAAATGAGGAATCAGACGTCAAAATGTCCAAAACTGAAGTATCCACCATGATCAGTGTCCTTCAGGGAGTCTGCTGGCAAAATTTAAAGGCAATCGGAGCACTTACTATTTTTAGTAAGGCGTTCCTGACGCAGGCTATAAATAGAAAGTCAATCTTGGACGCTGGTGCAGACAGGCAAGTTCATCAACAAGGAGCACACTGTTCAAATTTCAACTCAAACGGAGTTAAGAAAGTCTCAAAATCCGACACTTACTATAAATAGTAAGTCACTTTAGAAGTAGCTATAAATAGCAGGTCAACGTCAAGTCTCAGTATGAACAGGTCAAACATGTAATGAGGACCCCTCGGCGCGAATTTCAAGACAAATAGAGTTGTAGAAGATGGAAAATCAAACAATTGCTATTTTTAGCAGGCATGGGCAGAGACAATAGGGTTTCCTAAAATCAAGGTCGGAACAGGACAATCGCTCAAAAGCGGCATCCAGCCACAGTTGTTACACTTCAGGCAATTGGTACATGAAATTTGAAGACTTTCTGAGCAATTTCTATTTTTAGCAGGTGCAAACAGGAATCAGGCATCAACAGCACGAATCAGTTGAAATTCATAACAGAGCAAAAATCAAGCTTTCTGGAGTCAAAAGTCAGTTTAGGGCGCGAAATTCAAGGAACTTTCTAAAAATAGAAAGTTAGGGAAAATTAGGGTTAGCAGGAGGAAATCATCCTAAATCTGGCAAGAGGCATAAAATCCACCAGGTTTGATAAAATTTGGAGTCCGGTATCGAAATTCACATTGATGAGCTGGAGATAGACGGAAAATTGACTAAGTCTGGAAAATTGAGAGCTGGCCTAAGGAAATGCGCCTTATCTTGAAGAGGATGACTTGAAAATTTTACTAAGGCACACAAATTGAAAGTTCTATGTGTCAAATGCGCCCAAGAGGTGTTGGATGGATGAAAATTCTCTAAGTGCCAAAATTAAAAGTTACCCCTTGCATTTGCGCCTAAGCTTGGAGAGTTTAAAATTTGCCTATGGTATAACTGGAAGCACACCCTATCAAATGCGCCCTACTTTGAAGAATTTCAAATTTCACTAAGGCATGGAAAATGAAAGCTTGGCCTATCAAATGCGCCCCTGAAAAGAATGAATTGACTAAGGCGTTAAACTCAAAGTTACCCCTGCCATATGCGCCTAAGTGATGAAATTGAAAGCTCAGGGTATGATTTGCGCCTAGACTGGAAAGTCTTTGAAAATACTCTAAGGCGTGCAATTAAGAGTTCAGCATGTGATTTGCGCCCAAGAGCTTGAAGAGCAAAAAGTTTAAAGTTGAAAGCTCACATGGTCATTTGCGCCCAAGGAGATCAAGAGTTGAAAATGGTTAAGTGTTGCAAACTGAAAGTGCCTACTCCAAAATGCGCCCCACTTCAAATTGGAAGTGAGACATGGGATATGCGCCTAAGTACTGGAAATTAAAAGCTTCCCCTGTGAAATGCGCCCATCACAAGTTGAGAGCTTGAAAAATTTTCCTAAGTCACGAAATTGAAAGCTCCACCATGGATTTGCGCCTTGAGTTAGGAAGGAGAGAAATAAGAATTTTCTAAAGCATTCGAAATCTGAAACTTAACACACCCATATGCGCCTTCAATATGAGTGATGGAGAATAAAATTTCACTAAGTCATTAAGCTGAAACCTCAGGGTATGATTTGCGCCATTAAGCTTGAAGATTGAAAGTTTTCTAAGTATTTCAAAACTGGAGGTACAAGGTCTTGTATGCGCCTTGAGGAGAATGGGTTGATAAATTTCACTAAGTGTTGAAACTTGAAGTGGAGGAGATGATATGCGCCATGGAACTTGAGATTAGTCTAATTCAAAGTGAAAGCCACCCCTTTCATAGGTGCCCCAAAATGAAACCTCAACGTGCTCAACTATGATATACGCCCAACTTTGAAGAGGAGCTTGAAAATTTTATAGGGCATTCGAAATCTGAAACTTAACACACCCATATGCGCCTGGCTATGAAGAGGTTAGAAAATGTTCTAAGTGTGAAGAATTGGAAGTAAAGGGTCCAAAATACGCCCCCTAATTGGAAGCTGACCCTTACATTTGCGCCTTAGGATGAGGGAGGTACTTAGAAAGGACGTTAAAAGATTAAAGCTGAAAGTTCCCCCCCATTAAATGCGCCTAGACTTAGAAAAGCTTATATGCGCCTAAACCTTTAGGAATACTCTAAGTGCTTAAAATGAAAGCTCACCCTACTAAGTGCGCCCCAAGTTGAAAGCTCTGCATCTTATATGCGCCCTTGGAGAATGAAATGACTTGAAATGGTTCCTAAGTCTGAAAAATGAAAGCTACCCATGCTAAATGCGCCCCTAAGTGAAAGTCCAACCTATGATAGGCGCCTTGAGAGGGAAATATTGATTTTTTGTGGAAAATTTGAATGCTCATGGGTGTAAATGCACCCACCTTTGAAAGAGGAGGTTGAGTTTTAAAACTTTGAATAGGGCGTTGGAAATAAAACCATAACCTCTAGTGGGCGCTTTGGTTAGAAAGGGATATGGAAATATTAAAGCTTGAAAAAAATAAATGTTCCCCCCTTGATCACACTTGGCATGGAGATTTTTATGAAATTCGATGGCATCTAAAATTTTTCCTAAGGCGTTGGAAGTGATAATAATTTCTCTAGGCAATTAATTGCAAAATTTGCCTAAGTCGGAGAAATTAAATTAAAATTTAATTTAATTATTTTCCTAAGTATTAAATTAAATTCCCCTTTAAATTTAGACACATGAAATTTTAAAAAATTCGGACGATTTTAATCGTGGGGAATTTTTTTTCGGAGTTATTATGGACGGAAAATAAATTACACCTAGCCATTTTAAAGTGTGACAGCGACGCTGGTAAAATAAATTAAATGGCATTTGAATTAAATTTTAATAAATTAAATATGCCATTTAAAAAAAAAAAAAATAGTAAGATTATTATAAATCGAAGTAAATTGATTTTTTTTGAAATCACTGGAAGTGATTGACAGTCAGGAGGGAAGTTTTAAATTTAAATCGAGGAAAGAATCTCCCTGAATAGCAAATTTCTATGACGACTATAAGACGATTGGAATATTCTCTTTCAAATTTAGAAAATGCGTAAGTCATGATGAAAATAATTAATGGCATCTGCTAAAATTAGCACCAGCTTTTGGTTATAAAACTTCGAGGATTTTCATTTTCATTTCACAAAATTCGAAGCTGAGATTTATGCTGGTGAGTTGAGAGTGATTGTTGAGCTGTGAGCAAATTCGAAGTTGAGAGTTGCTGAAAGTGTGTGAGGAGTTGAATTCGATTTTTCAAGAAGCTGAAATTGCTGAGGTTGAAATTGCTTGGAGTTGCTGGGAATTGATTTTCTGAGTTGCTGAGTTGCGAAGTTGCTGAGATTCGAAACAAAGTTTGAAGTATAAGCTGCCAAGGTTGAACATTTTTATTTCTTCAAGTTGCTGAAGGTAAGTATTTGAAGTTGCTGAGATTTAATATTGCTGAAAGATGTTGAAGGCTGAAATCGTTTAATTATTTCACTTAATGCTGGAAGTCATAATTGTTTGAACTTGGAGTTGTTGAGATTTAAATTCTCTGAAGTTGCTAAATGTTTAAAATCAAATCAGAAGTAGAAATTGTTAAAATCTTCGAAGTTGCTGATTTATAACTTTCGAAGTGCTGATTTGAAATTGTTAAAATCTTCAAAGTTGCTGATTTATAACTTTCGAAGTTGCTGATTTAAAATTGTTGAAATTTGCCGAAACTAGAAGCATTTTCCGAAGTTGAGATTGCTGGAGTTAATTTTTTTTTTTTCGAAGGGCTGAAAATTCTTTTTGGCTGCAAGATTGTTGAAGTTCGGAATTTTATTGAGGTTTGAAGTCGAAGTTTACTGCTGAAGCTATTAATTTATATTTGCAGCCAACTCCATTCGCCAACCATTCTCGTAGTTTTTATTTTAAAAGTTTGAAGTGTAATGTTTGCTTCTCATTTTGCAGATGGCTGAAGGACGAAAAGCTAATGTGGCTGGGACAAGCAAAGCTGGAGCTAAGGCTGGAAACAACGAAGCTGTCAAAGAAAACGCCTCCAGGTAGGCAATCATCAAAAGCTTGAAGAAGTCTTTCATTCCGAAGTCTAAGATCGTGTCAAAGTACGGGAATGTGACTAATACCAACCTTGGGTTTTTCAACCTTGAGGCCTTCATGCGAAGGATATATGGGCAAGGTGGCAATCCTCCAACGGAAGTGTCACACAATATTCTGACGAGCGGATTATATGCAGCAGCCGGGTTCCAACCAGCAGTTCGATGTCCAGAGCTGATTATGGAGTGCGCAAACTTTTACAATTCGGACCATTGGACAATTGTTTCTCCGGATGGCGTTTTGTTGGCCAACTTTGAACCTGATGCAATTGGCGAGGCATTCGGGATTCTGCCCACAGATAAAATGCTGTATAAATCCAAGGCAAAAGCTGATAAGATGTATGCCACATCTTTCGAGAAGTGCATGAAGAGGATTAATACCACCTGGATGAGAAAGCCAAAGCCTCCTGCCGCTAGGCTGCCAAAGCAGATAATTTCAGAGGAGTTGAAGCAAGAATACTGTGATATAATCATGTTGCTCAGTCGAGTGAACGGCAGCCCATAGTTCTATGTGTTCGAACCATGGATGTTCTTTTACATCAGCGTGGTGCTCGAAGGGAAGGTGGAAGTGAATTGGGCTCAGATGATCAACGACAACATTGATGAACAGTTTCAAAATATAAGGAGAACGAAAACGTTCTACATGAGTTCGTATGTCATCTACATGCTTGCTCGGATGACAAAATACAGGGGGTTGGCATACCAAGAGCCGATTGGGTGCGGTTTTAATCAGTTCAAGATTCATGAATCTTGTAGGCAACTGCATCTCACAAGCACCGCTGACTTCAAGAGGGTGAATGATGCCTTCACCATGTACATCACGAGGACCCTTCAACGAAGACTGCAACAGAGGATATCTGAAGAGGCGCAAATGTTGATAGAAGAGTATGGGTTTTGGTTCGTCCAATTCCCAAAGTTCACCTATTTGAGGCTGCCGGGGTATAGTTCATACGCTTACCGACTACCGAGGTACCCAACGAACAGGATGATAATGCTTGAGCTGTCTAGGCAACTGGTAGCCTACGACAAAATTATAAGAAGAAAGAAGAAGGGAGGTTTACACTTTCCCATTGTTTTGGGAAACTCACTCGAGGAGTGCCCTTCCCTGCAGGCAGCCAGGGAGGCGGAAGATGAGTTGCGGTTCTATCATTTAACTCTCCATACCAGCCGGCAGGATTTTGATCCTCGAGGAAAGATTGGAACAGTGTAGGGAGAGGAGTACAGGCATAGGGCTCACCTGGAAGATTTTTGGGCGAACGCTGGAGACGAAGCTGAAATTAGAAAAAGAACGTTCTCCAGGTTGCCTCTCAAATTAATCAGAGAATGTGAAGTGGTCCCAATGCCGGATCAAGTCGAAGAAGATACCAGGCTTGTTCACCCAGATTATGAATCGATAAAGAACACTCCGATCCCACCACCAGATTGGGCTGAACCGGAGATTACGGACTTAGACACCTTGTCTATTCCCGTCTTGACCTTTACAAGAACTTGGGTAGAGGAGCGTGTTCACAGATTGAGGAGAAGGTCAGTTGCCCTCACATACGACCTCATGGGTGATAGAAGGCCACCGGTGTTGGCAAAGAGGAAGAAACAAACTGCCCAGCCCGTGGAGCCACCACAGCCGGAAGAGCCTATTTAGCCGGAACCTCAAGGATCGGAGGATACATCATCTACTTAGTTGGTGAGCCATTCCTCCAGCGTGCGCGAAGTCTCACTGTTTGTGGATCAAAGGGTTCGAAGGAATGAAGTACCCGAGGTTGGAGAAGTTAACCAGCCAATGCCTAGAGAAATGGACAGTCAGAGTGCTAACGTCCCTGAAGGTGCCAATCAGCCAGATGAAGGAGAAGAAACAGAGATAGATACTCACTTTGATTATGCGCTTGAGGTAGAGGAGAACGTCATAGAGTCAAGGGTTGGAGCACATGAGGAGAGTGATCAACGCATTGAAATAATTGAGCCTCAACAGAATATTGCACGGGAGGAGGTTTGTGAAGTGGAGGCAACTGAAGAGCAGCCCCTTATTGTTTACGACGTTCAACAAAATTGGCTCTCACATGCAATAAGGAGGGATCAGGACGATGATGCTGATCTGGCAATTGAGATGGAGGAGCTTCTAAATAGAACAAGTAAGTCACCAAAAAGGAAGAGGGCAAGAAAGTATTCAAAAATGGAGACTAATCAGGCTGGTTCACGCACCCTACATATTGCTATTCCAAGGGAGGATCATGATTTGAGTGACGCAATGCCAGAGAATTACACCGTCACCACAATTGATTTGGGACGTCCTTTTGGAGTGCAAGTGGTTGAAGAAGCTGAAAGCTCATTCCAAGCGTTGAGGGACAGGCTAGTGAAAAAGGAGGGAAAGTATAAGAGATTGAAGAAAGAGCACAAGGCATTGCTTGAATATGTGCAACATCTAGCACGTCTGGGTGCTCAGGAGAACCCAACAGTAGAGCTTCCACCGGAGTTGCCACGAGAACCAATCAGTGGGCTGGAAGAAGTGAAGAGGGCTGTCCAAGAGGGAGATAAATGGATAAGCAGTGTTCGCAGTGAGGCGGAGAAATTCATGGCTGACCTTGTCTCCTCTTTTCGGAGTGCATCTAGTATCCTTTCACGCTTAGATGGT
This sequence comes from Sequoia sempervirens, assembly GCA_007258455.2. Lineage (NCBI taxonomy): Eukaryota > Viridiplantae > Streptophyta > Pinopsida > Cupressales > Cupressaceae > Sequoia > Sequoia sempervirens. The sequence continues at coordinate 8,214 of VDFB02252856.1, read as the reverse complement.
GTTGAGCAAGCTTGGGGTGACACCCATATTTTCCAGGACAAGACTATTCCTCGCCTTGCTGTTTTGATGCGTGTGCCTACACAGACTTTGATAAATGAGGGAGTGATCCAAGCTGGAGACAGGTATGATTTCCTTGGATGGCATTCGGTTGCATTCACTGGGAAGGGCTTCTTTGACATGGCAGCTACAGAATCTTCCAAAATCAAGAAGGCGATGAGAAATATTCACGAGGGCATCCTCAACACATTGGATGCATTGTTCGCCAATAGGCTAACTCATGAGGAGGTAGAGGTGGAAGGATTGAAGGCAAGGTTGCAGCCTTTCTTCTTTGAGATGAGGACGTTTTCCCAGCTGGACTTTGAAAACATCTCCACGTTTTCAACAATTATTCAAAGCACACAGGACTCTATTGAATCTTGGAGAAAGTCTTGTGATCGGTGGGAGCAAATGGTGGGCATCCTTGAATATCAGCTCAATCTTACTCCATCGATTTCTGAGGAGGAAGTAGATTCAGTGCTGGCCCGATTCATAGCTTACGCGGTCAGAGAAAAGAGCAATGGGAACGCGGTTATGGACGAGAATCTTCTAGAAGGATAGTGGGCATTAATTGCCCATGGTGGTCAAGGAGGAATCTACTATTTTTGGGATCATTAATGACGCCACTCCTCCACCTTCTGGCGGTTTTTAGGGTTATTCTTGTCTAGGGCTGAGGTGGCTCGATCTGAGCCCTCCATTGTAATTTGATCTGGACCATCCGTTGAGATTGGCCAGCTATATAAAGGGGAGTCCCCTCATTTGTACACTAGTAGTTAGCAATTAGTTGATATCAGAGCAGAATAGAGAGTAGACATTTTTGGAGTTAGAATAGTTTTCATTGCATTGTTTGAAGGATAAGGGGAATTCTCCCTTTGAGAATTTTGTAAGAGATTGTCACGAAGGCTAATCATAATAAAAAGCATTTCATTGATGGTGAATTCAACTTTTGTTGTGAGTAGTTTGTGAGGTTTCTTCTTCCTTTGACTTCAACTAGGACTTAATGTTCATGCTAATAGTTAGATATGGATGCTTATGTTTGATGTAAGTGAGCTTCTTTGATCCATACCACTAACAATTTTACTAATGGTAAGCTTGTCTTGCGTGGTCAACTGGAATACTTTATACTTAACTTCGATCAAGGTTCATGTGTAGCTATGCATCGTTGTGATGGTAATTGCATTATTGAATCGTGATTTGAACATCCTTTTTCTCCTTTGAAGATTGCACTAACTTTGTCGAAGCTGTCCAATAGGAGGCTAGACAACGTTTGTTTGAAGTTCATTGGAATTAAGCATAACACCCCCTTGCATTTAGGTTAGAATTTAGATTTTCTAAATCTCTGCAGCCATTCAATTCCGCATACTTTTGGTTAGCTTTAGGAAACTTGTACTTCAAGGCCAAATCATTCGCAAAAATAAAATAAAAAAAATCCCTTTCAAAGCATATATCTGTTGTTTATTGCAAGTATCCTGAACAATTGTGTAAGTCCCCTTGTAAGAAAACAGAAAAATCACATCTAGCCAACTGAGTCTATTCGCATTATCGGAACCTTGGAGTTGAAAGCATGATCTTACTCGCAATCTTAGCATGCTGAATACTTTGTTCAAGAGAGGATAGGGTATCCGTTGGGAAACTTTATTCTGTGTTGGTGCGGTCGCAAAAACCACATCAACAATACTTAGTCCTGAAACAAAAATCAAGGAGAAGATTATGAGGGTTGTACATGATATGCCATTGGTAGGGCATCCTGGATACTTCAAAACCTATAGGCAGATCAGGGAGATGTTCTATTGGAAGGGCCTCAAAGACAATGTGTTGCAACATGTGAGGGAATGTGTGTCTTGTCAGCAGAACAAGTTAGAGCACACTCATCCAGCAGGGTTGTTGTAGCCATTGCCCATTCTGGAGCAGACGTGGGAGAGTGTGTCCATGGATTTTATTATAGGTCTACCTAAGGTTCATCATAGGGATTGCATTTATGTAGTGGTCTATCGGTTGACTAAGTTTGCTCACTTCTTCGCAATCTCATCAGAGTACAAGGCATCGTAGGTAGCAGAGCTATTTTTTAGGGAGGTGTTTAGATTCCACGGGTTGCCTAAGAACATTATCAGTAATCGAGACAAGAGATTTCTTAGTGCTTTTTGGTAGAAGTTGTTCAAGTTAATAGGTACCTAGTTGACACCTAGCACTAGTTACCACCCTCAGATGGATGGCCAAACGGAGATAGTGAACAAATGGGTAGAGGGATACTTGTGTAACTATGTGTTGGGTCAACAAAAGGCATGGATTAGGTGGTTGCATCAAGGAGAACACTGCTACAATGCCACTTACCATATGTCCATTGGCATGACACCATTCCAAGCATTGTATGGATATAACGCTCCTTCATTTGTGGATTTGGCATTTGGGGATAACAAGGCTCCCAAATCCAAAGACTAGATACAGGAGAGCTAAGACATTCTTAAGGATCTTAAGGATAATTTACAAATGGTCCAGAATCAACATAAGACTTATGCAGATAGACACAAGATTGAGCATAGTTTTGAGGTAGGAGACTTGGTCTTCTTGAGGTTGGAGCCCTATAGACAAAAGAAAAGTGGTGTAGAAAAGTTGAAACCACACTGTTATGGTCCCTATAGGATAATCAGGAGAGTTGGGGAGGTAGCTTATGAGCTTGAACTGCTAGAGAGAAAGATTCATAATTTTTTTCATGTATTGTGCCTCAAGAAGGCACTGGGACTACAGGTTACTTCTTCAGCAAAGTTACCCTTGCTAAATGAGGAGGGATAGTTGGTATTGGTTCCTGATGAGATTTTGAAAGTCAAGGAGAGGAGATTGAGGAGTAGAAAGATCAAAGAATATTTGATCAGGTGGAGAGAATTTCCCATCGAGGATGCTACATGGGAAGGAGAGCAGATTTTGCAGTTGCTTGAGGGAAAGCAATCTCAAGAAGGGAGGATTGTAATGTCCCCTTCCCAATGATCGCTCTAGGTGGACTTACTAGCCTATTTAATTCCCGTAGGCTATAGTTAGGTAAAGGGAATTGGTTTATTTAATTATTTAATGTTGCTTGGTGGGAAAAAGTACTTTCATAAGGTAATGTTAAATAATTATTTAAAAGGTGTTACAAAGTGATTTTGGGGAAATATTTATTTTTTGAGCGGGATAAGTGCAAATCATATATAAAGTGGAAATTGAGCTCATTGGCATTATGCTTGCTTATTTTCTCTAATTTGTTGGCATTTAAATTCGCACCTCTAGAATGTGAATTTGAAACGAACAACTATGCACAGTAAAAATGCTCTTCAAATTAGGAGGGGAAGCTCCCTCTTGCTGATGGTGTGAAAGAAAGTAAATTAAAACTAATTCGCCTATCTTTTTGTTTCAGCTAGAGCATAAGGTTTATAAAACACAAACGCCACAGCTGAGATTTTCTGATTAAGAATTCCAACTACGACTAACTTAAGCTAAAGATGTTTCTAATATCTCAATTAATACGCAGAGCAAGAGAATTAGAAATGAACAAGGTTGATTCTCTAACAAAGTGCTTCAATAAACTCTTTCCCAACATACACCTACTTACTTTCAATGTAAGTTGAAATTAAGTTCATAAAAGCATAACACAATAAACAGAAATCTGAGACGTTATACCAAGGCAAAGGAGGCTCCTGATTTTATTTCTCAAACTTCTGGAACAAAGATTACACTAAACAAATCCATGAAACAAGAAATTGCAGCTAAAGAGGCTTGCAATTTTGTTCTTACACAAAGAGAACAACAATTACAACAACTACTTGTTGGCTAAAAGAGACTCAACAATTCGCTATCATAAACTCAATTGAACAACAATGAATAACAAATAGAAGACACTTAGGCTTAGCGTTTTGTTATCACTAGCATGGTTAAAGAAAACTAATGAGTAAAGGCTCTTATTTATAGGCAAGCAGAGGAGTAGGGAACCCTAAAATCTCCTTGCTTTTACAATCTAGGGCTTGCTTAGCAAGCAAGCTTTATTTCTAAATCTAGAAAGAAGATAACATCTAATACCTAAGAAAGCAGGAAAAGTAGGAAATGCCAACTATTATAATTTATCTTCTTTGTCTTCTCAAAGAATGGATAAGAATTGTTCTGAGAATAGAAAGAAAGCTGGAAGAAAGCTTCTAGAAGAAAGCAGCTTTAGATTTCAATCACATCTGCTAGAAAGCTGGAAATTGTGTCCCGATTCGGTGCATCTATACCATCAATAGCAAAGTTGCGCTTTTCTAAGAAATCCTCTCCATCTGCAATTGATCTCAGGAAATTTTTGATCTCATTGGCTGCTTTCTCGAACTTTGCTAACATAAGGAAATGTGACACACCACCATCACTGCTGCGAACAACACTCTTAAACTGGTTTTGCACTTCATCAAGTCTGATATAGGAGCCATCATCATGATGACACCGAGTTGGAATCTCTGTGATAAACTCGTTTACAAACAATAAAGCTTCAACTACCCTTTGCTTGTATGCAATGAACTCCTCAGCTATCCTCTCATAAGTCTTCACTTTGAAGACATGACGCTCTTTCCATGCAAGAATCTGCCTCTTGTGTTCTCTTGAGGCTGTAGCACCATAGGCTGTATTCAAATCAGCAATTATGATTTCATGCCTGGGCTTTACCTCTACCATTGATTGTTCAAACCCTTGAAGGCCTTGTCGTAAGTCATGAGCGTTATTCCTCAACTGAAACATTTGTGCAAGGATCTCTTTCCCTCTGACAATGGAACCTTCTATCCATTCTTGAGTTTGTTTTCCGCATATTACCAGCTACCTCAACTGACGATGATCAGCTGGCGTCTCTAAAACTTGGGGCAGCAACTGAGTGGCCTGTGAAGTACCCTGAACAAGGTTTGAAATGAAGAGCCTGAGTTGTCGTATTTCAGTTTTGAGGGCTGCTTTGTCTTCTCCATCCTTGAGCATTCTTTCCTGAAGGCTTTCGGATACAACTCTGAATAAATTGACGTCTGCATGCCTGGTGTTCTTGCCGAGATTAGCCTTGACCATGACGAAGTCATCTATATCAACTTCATCTCTGTTCTTGTCTTCAGGGGGTGTAGCAGTCTCCATGATCACCTCACCATTAGGATTTCTCTCAAAGTGAACTTGCCTCTTTGCTTTCTTCTTAGGCAGTTCCTGATAGATGTTATCAAGGTCATCAAAATTCACCTAATATGAAGGTCTTCTTCTGACCCTTCCCAAGGAACTCTCAAGCCAAGACACGGTAGTATCTTTACTAACTCCCTTGGGAGGTATAATTGCAATTTCTTCATTATCTTCAATATCTAGGTTAATGTGGATTGGTGAAAACCCTGTCAGTGGTATAGAATCGTGTGCTACGGGCGCTTATTCTGTCTCCTTCTGAGGTATAGGCTCTTCTAGAGGAGCTTTTGCTTCAACCGTTGATGGCTCTTGTATGACTATACCTGAGAAGTCTAGCCTCCTTACATTTTTGGTCGACTTGCTGCCCTTCACACCATCTTGAGACTGACTTGTGCCTTTCCCTTTTGATTGTGCTCTGGAAGAGGAGGGAAGTGATGGTTGTACCCTTGGCGGCTCTGATGCTGGTATGGACTTCTTCCTTTTGAGAACTAGGAACACCTTGCTATGTTCTAGGACTTGCCTCGTCCTTTCTTTGACTGAGAGGAATTCCTTATTAGCCCAATTGACTTGAGGAAGGGGCTGATCTTCAATTCGCTTCCGGGCATACATTGGGAGTAACACATCCTCATCATCATTTGACAATCCTTCGATATCCTCTAATAGGCAGTCTTTCATCTGGTGAAGAGTGAGTCTACTGTAACTGTGCCTCCGCACCTCGAATTCATCTGTACAATTGGCCCAAAAATATTCAAGGGCGAATATGTGAGCATAGTTTCGAAATCCTGATGGTGAGATAGTCATGGAGAATGCAATACCCCTAGAGGACAAGAACAAAGATGAAGTTGATATGGACGACTTCGTGATGGTCAAGGCTAATCTTGGTAAAAATACCAGACATGCGGATGTCAGTTTGTTCAGAGTTGTATCTAAAAGCCTTCAAGAAAGAGTGCTCAAGGATGGAGAAGACAAAGGGGCCCTCAAGGCTGAAATACGACAACTCAGGCTCTTCATTTCAAGCCTTGTCCAGGGTACTTCACAGGCTACTCAGTTGTTGCCCTAGGTTTTAGAGACACCAACTGATCATCATTAGTTGAGACAGCTGGTCATTTGTGGGAGGGAAACTCAAGAATGGATTGAGCGTTTCATTGTTAGAGGAAGGGAGATCTTAACACAGATGTTTCAGTTGAGAGACAACGCTCATGAGCTGCATCAAGGTATTCAAGGGTTTGAACAGTCAATGGCAGAGGTAAAACCAAGGCATGAAATCATCATTGCTGATTTAGATACAACCTATGGTTCAGTGGTCTCAAAAGAACACAAGAGGCAGATCCTTGCTTGGAGAGAGCGTCATGTCTTCAAGGTCAAAACCTACGAGAGGATATCCGAGGAGTTTATTGCCTACAAACAAAGGGTGATTGAAGCTCTTCTTTTCATCCAAGAGTTTTCCAGTGAGATTCCTTCTCGATACAGTCTTGAAGATGGTTGCTATGTCGGACTCAATGAAGTGCAAAATCAGTTTTAGAATGTTGTTCACGGCTGTGATGGCAGCAATTTAGTTGGCGGGAGAATGAGTCATATTTCGATGATGTCAGCAAAGTTTGGAAAGGCGGCTAATGAGGTTGAAGATTTCTTGAGATCAATTGCAGATGGAGAGGATATCTTAGAAAAGCGCGACTTTTCTATTGATGGTAATGGTATAGATGCACTGAATTGGGACACAATTTCCAGCTTTCTAGCAAATGTGGTTGAAATCAAAAGCTACTTTCTTCTAGAGGCTTTCTTTCTATTCTCGAAACAATTCTTATCCATTCTTTGAGAAGAGAAAGAAAATAAATTGCAATAGTTGGCATTTCCTACTTTTCTTGCTTTCTTAGGTGTTAGATGTTATCTTCTTTCTAGATTTAGAAATAAAGCTTGCTTGCTGAGCAAGCCCTAGATTGTAAAAGCAAGGAGATTTTAGGGTTCCCTACTCCTCTGCTTGCCTATAAATAACAGCCTTTGCTCATTAGTTTTCTTGAACTATGCTAGTGATAACAAAACGTTGAGCCTAAGTGTAATGTCCCCTTCTCGAGCATGATCTTTTCAGTTGACCATTGGCCTATTCCGGAGACCCGTAGGCTACTCGGAAGGTGAAATTAGGGTTTCTTGTTTTGGAGGTTGCTATTGCTTGTGAATTGATGATTGAATGGCGGATTCTTTCTAGGTTTTCAGAGAGCTTCACAGTGGTGTGTTTTTCTTGGCATTCCGAGCACCTTCAGGAATTTACTATTTTTAGTAAATTCTATTTCTAGCAATGGTCCTGTCATTCTCGACACAGTTGGCTTTCCTCTTTAGTCGACTTAGTTGGTTTGTTCAATTTTGGCCTTGAGATGCATTTTTGGAGTGATAAGTTCATTTCGTTTAAACAATGCTATATTTTAATGTTATAATGCCCCTTGGCCTAGTATCATAACTTAATGTTGTGTTAAAAAGGTGGTCTTTAAGGGGTGGCGCCTCATTGAGGTAATTTTATATTTATTAAGGTCAAAATTGAAGCTTTAAGTTGGACACCTATCTTGAAGAGATGAATTTCATTAAAAGTAAAAAATGAAGCCTTGAAGAAAAGTGACGCCATTTCTTGGAGGGTAAAGAATTAGGGTTTCTAGAAGCTTCTGGAGGGGTCTTCAAAAAATTATAAAAGGAAGTCTTGGGTCTTCATTTGGGTATCTGATATCTTGAGTAATGTTATGCTGCCGAAATGGTGTTGGACTGCTTCGAGGAATGAATGCCTCCTAGCCTTGGCTCGACTTCGTGCTTGAGAGATAGCACCTAGTGGAGAGGTTTGCTTATTGAGTGGATTCTGTAGTGAGTTTTGCATTGTATCCATTGAGTTTTGCATTGTAGTTGTTGTTTAAACAGTTGTAATTCAATTATTGCAAATTAATCAAAAATCTGGAGTTGCTGGAGTGTGTTGCAGATTGAAGTTTTGACTCATAACTCCTTGTGTGATTTTATTCTGGTTCTGGGTAGTTTACCCATGCATTTGCTAGTTAAGGGCGC
>VDFB02252855.1:0-28129 GCA_007258455.2 Sequoia sempervirens | reverse complement strand
AATGAGCAAGAATGCGCTTATTTATAGACCTCAAAGGAGTAGGGAACCCTAAAATCTCCTTGAGTTTACACTCAGTCTTGCAAGCTTGCAAGAGTTTATTGCTAAACCTAAATGTATGCAACTATACAGTAACTGGAAAACTACCATCAGCTAACTAAAATAAAACTAAACTAAATGGACGTTGCACACGCAAGTCCTTATTGATATGCAAGTTAATTGACAACTAATATCAGTCAACTGAAACTGAAAACTAAATGAGAACTCCAATTGTACATAGATGATTCCAAGATAGACATGCCATGACATGTGGGACAAAGAGTTAACTTGGAAAGAGGTGTCAAGTTTAACTCCTGTGTCTAATGTCTATCCTGAAAAGGTGGGACGTCCTGATTTGTAGTTCACTGGCCGTGATCTCGGGCAATTAACCCCTCCACGAGGTTGTTGATAGCATCTCCATCTAGAGCACTAATACTCCTCTAAAGTACTATGTGTCTCCGCAGCATTTCTACACTGTTAGTGATTTGACTTTGCAGTTCTCTTCTATTCTTGTCCGCCTCATCAAATAATGCTGACATGACTTTAAGTTGATCCAACTTACAACTAGTTGTATCACCACTGAAAATACCATGAATGAGCGTCTGCATCTCTGACTGTACATCAGCGAGCTCAAGATATTCACCATCCTCACGTTGATACTGGGGAGGAACTTGTGACATGAAAGTTCTCACGAACTTGATAGCATTTGTCACCTTCTCTCTACTTTCAGCCAACTCTAAAGAAATTGTTTCATGTACCTTTACCTTGAAGACTAATTGCTCTCTCCAATCAAAGATTGCTTCCTTATCTTCTTCTTTAGTGATTGAGTCATATGCTGTCCTTAGGTGAGAGATCATGATCTCATTCCGTGGCTTGTCTATCGCCAAGTCTTGCTCTGACTCTTGAATCTGTAGATGAAGTTCGTGATCGTTGTACCTCAATTGCTACAATTCTAAAAGTATGAAGCGACCCCGTGTGACGAACTCCTCTTCCCAGTCCTTCAAGCGCTTCCCATATACAACCATCTGACTTAGCTCATTGTGTTCTATTGGCAACTCTAACATTTGTGGGAGCAAGGCAATGACATTCTCAATGCTGTGCATAAGGTTGGAGATGTACTGGCGAAGCTGCTGGTTCTCAGCCTTGAGGGCTGCTTTATCTTCACCGTCTTTTATTACTCTCTCCCTTATGCTTTCTGTTGCAACTCCAAGGAGATCCACCTCTACTTGGCGTGTGCTTTTGCCAAGGTTGACCTTTATTAAGGTGAAGTCATCAACTTCTACCTCATTCAAGCTTTTATCCTTTGGTGGCACAGCGGTCTCAATGATGATCTCTTTATCAACGTTCCTTTCAACATTAATTTGCTTCTTGATTTTCTTATCTGGTGCGTCTTGATAGACATGATCAAAATCAGAGAAGTCTAGCTAATAGGATGGCTGTCTCCTCTTCCTACCCAACGGATTCTCAAGCCAAGACGAGTCTCGACTAATCTCACTGGAAGGAGCGGTGCTTGTCCTAAGAACTTTTGATGAGCGGGTATGTGTAGAGGCACTGCTACGTGGTAGTGAGTCTAAATCAATGTGAACTGAAGATTGCAGTGGAGTCGGTGATGGCATGGGAGGTTCTACCTCTGCTTCTGGCATGGTCTGTACTGCATCTGGGGTTATCTCCATATGGTGTTCTTGCTGGTCCAAATCAGCAACTATTGCTTTTCCCTTTGCATTTCCTGATGACCTGTTTTCTTTAGGAGGGTTACTCCTTGTCTTCTGTCTAGGCTTTGACTTCGATGTAGAAGGCAGTGAAGTGACCTCCGGTGGCGGTTCCGTGTTTGGCATGGTTGCCTTTCTCATCCTTTTGTTGTCCAAGTAAAGTATGCTATTTCTAACAACTTTACTTGTTCTTTCCTTTACAAATGTGCACTCTTTGGCGTACTAATCAACTGCTGGAAGAGGTTGCGAGTTGACTTGATCCTGAAAGTATTGAGGAAGTGTGACATCCTTGTCATCATTAGATAACCCCCTCCGTCATGAAGCATCTTTTTCAGCATCTTTCACCATAGAATCTTCTACGATGAGTTTCAAGCTTAGATTTCAACACCTGGTATTGGCCAACTGCCATTGATGACTTCGGAGGTCCTAACTTTTCTTTTGAAAAAGTGAAAACTACCCACCAGGTTTAAACTAACTTTTAACTGAAACTGACTTCACCACTGTGATCGTGATGTGAAATAAGCCAATCAAAATAATTTTCAGCCAATTCCGACAAGTTTCAATTTTTAGGGTTTTTTGCCTAAAAATAGGGGTCCGGAAACCCTAATTTTCAAAATTTTCAAATTTTGCTAGTATCTTATAGACATTAAACCCACAAAAAGCCCATTCTTGGATTGCCCAAAAATTGAGTTTTGACGACATTTTTACAAGATTTAGACCATTTTAATCAAAATGCCTTAATGAAGCAAAAAATTTGGTTTGGGTACAACAAACAAAACCCTTATAAAGTCCTTATGTCTCCCTTTTAATATAATAAATTAATAAAGCATCATTAAATAGATCACTTTATTAATTTTCATTTAACCCTTTAAATAATCACTTTATTAAAATATTATAAAGTGACTTAAGAATTAATCACTTTATTTTATTAAATTAAAATATTAAAGTTAACACTTTAATATTTCATCTTTCATGCTGAGACCATCACTCGGTCACTCCAACTAGAAACTGATGCTACAATTGATCCCGAGGTGATGTTTGAACAAGGCAGGCCAACTGCCAGTCTCCTCCTAAAAAGTAGGAAACTGTCTTTGATCCCCTAAAAAGTAAGAAACTGTCTCCGGTCATCTGAAATGTCTCATAAGGACCCCTGCTAGGCTCCACAAGCTCCGGGTGGTCGCAGGTGAACTGTTAGTCCCTTCCTAAAAAATAGGAGACTGGTTCCAAGCTCCTGAAACACCATGCAGACTTCCTAAAAGGTCACAAGACCCCCGAAAGAGCTCTCTATCCATTGTGTTAGCCTATGGGAACCTAACTGATAGGCTAACCACCACGACTTACCACTGCCTAGGAAAAGGGGACATTACAGATTTGTGTTACTGAATTTAGATTGCAGCACAACCCAGCTAATATTACTGGCCATATGTGTCCTCTTTGAGGCCATTAGTACCATTTAGTGAATTCTTCCATATGGCTCAAGTTTCGAGAAGTCCAATACTCTTTTGGTCATTTGTTTACTTCTCTAGGCCATTTGTAAAAGATAGTTTATTTGTACAATTAGAGATCAGGGTCAAAAGAAATTGGAAATTAAGTGATCCATACATTATTGGATAAATACTCATTGTCAGGTGGTTGAGAGATTGGTCAATGATGTAAGGAGTTTTGTGGCAGAGTTAGACATAAAAGAGGTGAAGAAGTAGAAGAAATGTTTTTAGGTGATAATTTTGGCCACAGTTGAACCAGTGCAATGTTTTTGGCTGCATTCAAATTTGTTACACATGTCAGTTGGGTTTGAATTTGACAGAGAGATTCAGGCAGGTTTAACCCATCCTAGTGAGACAGCAGTTTACGATTGCAAATTTGTCAGCTCAAAAGTCTGATTTTCTGCATTAGAGAGGTCTGATAGTGTGCCATAGCATTGATAGTTGGCCATTTTTCATTTTTACATCAATATTTTGCTTGTTGTGGACTAACAACTTAAGTAGGTGCATTTTGGGCTCACAATATGACACATTTATTCTAATTTTCAACTTTTTAGCATCATGAGAGTCTTTAAGTGCTCACTAAGTGTAGGTGGAAGGATGCTTGTTGTTCTTATTTATAATGGCCATTATTTAGGGAACAAACATGTATGTTGTTGAGGTGGATTTTAGACCTATATGTATTAAATAGATGTATGCTTTGAGTGATGATTGCTGCAAATACAATTTGAATACCCCAAGGGAGTAGAAAAGTTGTCAACTCACTTTCAAAAAGACGAGTTTTGGTTTTTTTTGGATTTCCAGTTTGGTAAGCTTTTGTGGGACCAAAATCCTTCTTACCGAGGTGTGATAAAAAAATTATCAGATAAGTACCCATGGTTAGGTGGTTTGGAGTTCAATGCTGCTTAAAAGGAATTTTTAGTCAAAATTGAATAGAAAAGAAGTGAAGAAGTGGAAGAAATATCTGTAGGTGACAGTTTCAGCCACAGTTGAACTAGCGCAATGTGTTCAACCCTATGAGAACTCATCATGATGCAAACAAAGCATAATTGACAGGTCCACTATGGACAAATGTGTCTCATGTAGAACAAAGGAACATAATTCAAAGGTCATCCGAGGACTTGAAATGGTTCTCCTTCTCTGCATTGGAAGATGTTACCTTTCCTCTAATTTGACCAATGTATTCATCTTTTAGTATAAATACATCCATAGGGATATGTACTGGTTAATTCTTCCATTTTGGAGAAGAATTCTATCTTTAAAGAGGAAATTCTTCCTTCTTGGGAAGCCAGGGATTGTAGAGATAGAATTGTCATGAGAGAGTTGCATTTCAGTCATGCTAGCCTTAAGGTTATTGGCAATTAAAGGTAAGAGGTCCATTGCTATATTTTCTAAGGATTCTGCAATTGCATCTAGCCACATTAGAGTTCAATCAATTAGGTACAAGCATGAGAATGCTAGAAGAGAGGTGTTCTTAGAGGCCCTTGATCTTGTACAAATTGATATTCTTCCTTTTTGGAGGGGAATTCTATCTTAATAGAGGTAATTTTTCCTTTTTTCAGTCATGCTAGTCTTTGGGTTATTCAAATTAAATGAAAGACATCTATTGCCATGTTTTCTAAGGATTGTGTGATTACATGTAGCCGCATTGGAGTCCACTAAATTAGATGCAAGTGTGTGAACGGTAGAAGAGAGGTATTCTTAGAGGCCCTTGATCTTGTACAAATTGATTTTTTAGCGGATTATTTTGCTGTAGTCTTTCCTACATTGGGTTTCTCCAAGGTGAATCTCGAGTTATCCTTTTGCTTGTGTATTGTTGTATTCCAATTACTTGTTTATGCCATGTTGCCACTAGTCTCTAACAAGTCACAAGTGGTTATGGATAATGGGAATATTCCTATCTCAAATAATTTCAGCCCTCCATGTTGCTAAATATTAGTATAGAACTATTGAGCAAGTCACAAGTGGTTATGGATAATGCTAATATTCTTATCTCATTTAATTTCAGCCCTCCATGTTGCTAAATATTAATGAATTTAGGATTGTATTGGCAATTCTTGCTGCGAAACCATCCACGGGGTTTACATTTGGATAATTTTTAAAACCACCCACATGCCCACCTCTCTCCAAGACATCTATATACCCTTAAGAGATTCTAAAATGCTTTTCCACTAGGCTTTCTGACTCACAAAATAGATATCAACTAAGAAATTATTGTAAACCAAATTCCTAGGATTCTTAGTATATACATAAATTCCTCGCGTCTTGATGATGTAATGACTGTAGTTCACTATTTGTTTTCTCAAAATGATGTTTTGGATGCTCATTGGAAGACTCCATTGTTCATTTCTTCAAAGCTTATTTTATCAACACTCCTATGCCTACTGTTCTTATTCCACTGGTTATCTCTGTGTCTCTTTTTGTTTCTAATTTTTGAAGATGACATCCTTTCCCTTTCAATTGCTTCACTTGATGAGGAATTACTGTCAAATACTTAAGTTATAATGTCTGAAACTACTTCCTACTTGATAACTACACCCTTATCTGCTCCGACTTGGTAACCTTCATTTAAAGAATTGCCTGATAAACTCAATGTCTTTAAATCAATAGAGATGCATTTGGCAGCATATACAAATGTTTATAAATCAATTTGATGTTGATTTATTCATATTTTCAAAACCCTCTCCTGAGAAAATTTGAATTCATCATTCACAATTCAGGAAGGTTATGTAATGCCTAAATTGATTTGTTTAAAAGCATTTGCCAGGAACAAAGATCTTTGGAAAATTTAAAAGCATTTTACTAGGAATGGGAATATTTTTTTGGAAAAGTTAAAGCATTCATACGGTATGCTCTAGAGCATAAAATAGAAGACTGTTCATACTTCATAGTTTTACAGTTGGCTGTAAAGTACCTGCAATATATCAGTAATATTTAACTGTTGTTTTTCTAACAGTTTGAGAAGGCATTCTTGAAAGGTCAAACACATTTGTGTATAGTCTGTAATTGGACGGCCATACTGATTTTTCTTTTAAAACATTATTTTGAATATTGTACATTTTTGAAGCTGACCACATCCAATGATAATTCTAGTGCTAGAAATGTTATTTGGTTGCTAGCAGCATCAACACTGTTTATGGAAGTTTCAGTAAGTCGATAATCCATACCTTTTCTTCTCAAGTACTCCAGGTTAACTGTTCCACTGTTTTTGGGCAAGAACATTAGAGGGCATTTTTTGGCATTCTGCTAGAGTTTAATATGTGATTTGACTTTATAGGTTGAATATAAACCACATGCATCAAGTCAACCAATACAAGCAGCAGCTGAGGCCCCAAAGGAGGCTCTTCCAGTTGAATGTAGGCCCAATTTCAGCTCTGCATGGAGGATCAAAGATAAGTTCAAGGTATGCACATGGATCACTTCTTGAATGGTTATTTCTATCATGTTTATGAAAAATGTTGTAAATAGAAAAGAACTTTTTTTGTGCAAGCATCTTCTCTCCGCTCCTTGTTGGGTGGAAGCATTGTGACATGTGTGCCATGACTGTATTGTGTTGGATGACAAGATACAAGGGATATGTTGGAAGGGATAGTACAAAACACATTTATGTGAGGCATGTCACTTGAAGTTACATTTTTTCTCAGGTTGTTTGCCTAAGTTTCTTGGCATTGAAATTTGGAAATATGGAATTAATTAGTTTGGCTACATGAAACAGAAGCAACTAGCTTTCATTCTTTTGAGCTGTTGCAACAAAGCATTTTGCATGCTCTTAACCTCTCTCAAGGATTATGCAAAAGGCCCTTTCAATCCCAAAAAACCCTTAATGCAATTTATCACCATTTTGGGCAATAATTAGTCCAAAAATGCAGGGGGCAACAAGCTTTGGTTGTGCCATGTTAAAATATTGATTTTCATGGTAGTTATAGTAGGGTTGGACACCATTTATAAGGTGAGAATGGACATGGGGTTAAAGTTTTTGCGAAAATAAAGTTGGAAGCTATATACCCCAAGGATGCCTCCCATAGGGGATGTTTTGGAGATGGGTTAGAAATGTTCCCACCTCATAGTAAATTCTCAAAAAATTCTGTAATGTTTTCAAAACATTGAAGTTTGCTCACGAAATGGTAGGGGATGACAAGGGACAGCCAGGGGACCTCTAAATGTCCCTCAACCATCTTGGGGACAACTATTTGTCTCCTATGGCCCAGTCAACATAAAAAACAATTTAATAAAAAGGCACAAAATTGAAAAAAAGGGATGGATGGCCCACAAGGACCCCCACACCCTTTTACACCAACCCTAAATCTAAAATATCTACACTAACAATAGAAAACAAAACACAAACTCATTTTTCCATTTTCCAAATTGTGAAGAAGATGACAAATAAAGAGAAAAGTTGTGAAAAGAGAAGCTATCAACAGTGAGAAAAAAGCAAGAAACCATCAAATCTATGTCATTTGATGTAAGCTTACTATCCATTGTTCATTTGCACAAACCCTTTTGCATTTTTTTCCCCAAAGTTTCAAACACTTAGGAAGGTTTTTTGTTTGTTTTCTATTTTGTATTTGCACTTGTAGTTGTGTTCTGAATTTTTAACAAAAACAATGAGCAACAATGAGGGTAGTTATGGTGAAGAGGTTCACATTTAGCAAATAGGTTGTAGAAGTACTATTTGGGGTTCTTTTTCAGAGTGGGAGTGTTGCAAGGACCGTGAGTCAAAATGTGATGAGCCTAACCAAATCAGACTCAAAAACTCTTCACTTGCTGCCTTGGAATTTTTGTCAAACAATTTTCATGCAACCAATGGTGGCCAATATGCATCTACAGCAACTAAGCATTAATACAAACACTTTCCTTACCAACTGAATGTGCAAGAAGACATCTACAGCCACTTGGCATTTAATCAAACAATTGGCATGCATTCTAGAGTGTACAAATGAGAACTACAGCCATAGACAATTTTAAAAACAATTGCCAAGCAACCTCAAATTTAGACTCTTTAATTGAATGGTCTGATTACCAAGACTCAAAGAATCTGATTTCAATACTACTATGATTAGCCAAGACTCTTGGCTTTACAAACTAATGCCTTCCTAAAATCTGAATACACATTGCAGCAACTAGCATTATCTTATACACTACATATGAATGCAAATAACATAAAACCTGGTGTAATTCAAGCTCTTGATGTTGGTGATAAGATAGCAGCCTTGGTTCCTTCAGAATGATCTCTGAAATCTTCAATGATAAACCAAATATGAACATGAATGTTATTCAAAACCCTCTAGAAGTCATCCCTGGCAGCCCAGCTAGCTGTAATTACAAGACAAATGCACACAGCAATATGCCTTCAAATATATTTCCTCCAATCTGTCCACAAATGCCTGAAAGATAATGAACAATGGCTGCAAATGTGAAGCTACAGGTCTGTAACCCATAACAGCAGATAATAATCTTGATATTCTTCAATGGAAATCCTTCAAAGTTTGAAATACTCTTCACCAATGGTTGTTCTTTGCATAAAATGAAATCTGCTCTTCAAACCCTAGTGAAATTCTGAGGATAACCACTTAATAACTGCATTGGTACTGTAGCGAACTATTCACGCGCACTGTAGCAACAACTGTAGTGTTTTACTGTAGCGCAACACTATTCACGAGTACTGTTCACATGGCACTGTAGCGCGGGTACTGTAGCGCGGCACTGTTCACGCCACTGTAGCATCTAACAAAAATTCCGATCTGCAAGTAATAAATGATATGGTACGGCTAGAGATACAATAGCCTGAGAAATAAGAATGAAGCTGGAAGTTGATCTCTTGTAGATTTAATATTTTCTTCTTCAAACCCTTACTTATTTTCCCCTGTAAGCACAAATGTAACTTTTGAAAAAAGCTACCCTGTTAGCAAGCTTCAGCTGATCTTTCACAACCTCAGTATGCTTGATTCTCAACAAACTGTCAAACTGGGTCGAACTGAGAAGACTAGCTAAGCCAGGTGCCCTGCCAAAAATAGTAACCCCTGTCGGCCTGACTTACTATAAATAGTAAGTGCCTGAATATCACTCTGTGAGTCCCTGCAAAGGCCCAAACCTGAATCAATTGGAGGAGTAAGGTCCTGAAACTTTGGATAACTGCCAAGGAAGACCCTCTCATCACATTTGTCAGCCTACGAGGGTCAAATGATAGGCTAATCCTTACGAACTCTGATGCTTGCAAAATGGGGACATTACAAAACCCATTTGAACACCTTTTTGAACTTCTCAAAATCTATGCAAAGGGATCATTTAATCCAAAAATACTTATTTTACAATTTGCAAGTCATAAACAAAAACAAGAAAAAATTCAGGGGGGAAGTAGAGTATGACCATGCCATTTGTGCAACTCTTATCTTTTGTGTATAAGTGGACACTAGGTAAAAGATTGTGAAAAAATAAACCTAGTTGAGAAAGTAGAGGTGACTAGGCTGTACTTGGAGGGTGAGATAAGAAATAAGGGAATGCCAATAGAGACTATGCAACCTAGTATATCATTGCCTACCCAAAGCATAGATGTTGAGAGTCATAGGGGAGAGTGTTCTACCAAGGGAAAGAGAAGGGTTACTAGTGCCTCAAGGATGTTTAATTTGCAATTATGAGAAGTGGTTGAGTCTTCTATTGCAAAAATTATCTTTTCCCATTCCAAAAGTTTTTATGTGGCACATTTTTCTTATTTCTAACAAATGTTCAAAGATGCAATTATCGCTGGTCCCTCATTTGCCTCCCTTGAACAACATGAAATACACACCACCCTCCTTGATAGAAAGTATTATAAGATGAGTGTAGCTATGGATGAAATGAGGCAATCTTGGATAAGAGATGGCTGCTCTATCATCATGGATGGATGGATCAATATTAGACATTGACCACTTATCAATATCATTGTCACATGTTTGGTTGGCTCTTATTTGTTTAGAGCTATTGATTGTTTAAGAAAGAAGAAAGATGCAAACTTCCAATTTCAGATTTTGAAGGATGCTATAGAAGAGGTTGGGCCCTCTAATGTTGTACTAGTGGTGGTTGATTCAACTCTTATATATTAGTTAGCTGGCTTGATGGTGGAGGGTGCTTACAAGCATATTCTCTAGATCCCATATTATTTTCATGCGTTGAACAATGCATTGAAAGACATCGAAAAAATAGATTAGGTGTAGGCAATAGTGGTAGAAGCTAGAGACATACAAATATTCATTTGCAACCATCACACATCACTTGTTTTGTTCAAAACTATTACTAAGAAGGAATTCCTCAAGTTTGTGGATATTAAATATGCTAACTACTTTATTTTTTTAGAAAGGATGCTTGAGGTGTAGGGGCCTTTACAACTAAGGATGGTTAATCTAGAGTGGGGTGGATGGCTAGAGACAAACATGGTTGAAAGAAAAAATTTGAAACAAAAGATACTTGCAGATGATTGGTGGTCCATAGTGAGGTAAGAAATTGCTAATTTTATTTGCAAGCAAATGTATTCAAAATATTTAACCTTTAACATTCTTGTTAAATAAAAAATGGACTCCAATTGTTTAAATCACCTATGACTCTTGTGTGAATCCACTTGTAGATTGGCTAGGAGGGTTTTCATCCTCAAAACCAATTTCGCCATAGGTTTTATGTCCTAGGTTGAAGATGAATATTTGCTCTCTTCTCCAAATTGGGGTTTGTAAAATGAAATACCCATGCCAAGAATGCCTTTGTTCTTTCCAATTTCCTCCCTTTATACACTTTTTCTCAAAATAATAAAATGTTATTCATTTTCCTGCCATAGTGACTTTTTAATTTAATCTTTATATTTTGGGTTCCCATAAAGTCACTTTTCAATTTAGCTACTCACCTTTATAAAATTAAAATGATTAATTAAATAGAAGTTGCCCTTACTTAGACAACTTAATTTAATTAATTAGTTGTTCCCTTTTTACTCCCAATTAGCCCACAAGAATTAAAAAAGGCTAAGGGTCCTTGTTTGGTGTTTACACCTACAAAGGGGACATTACATGTGGCATGGCAAGAATGCATCCAGTTGATGATACTTGCCAATTGCCTCTTACCAGTTGCTAGTTCTTTTGTTATAGAGAAGAATTGGTCCACATACAACTTCCGCTAGGCAGTCAAGATGAAGAGGCTTACCTCTCAACAAGTGGAGATGTTGATGGCTATGCATAATGTCTTGAGGCTTTAGGATTGATAAATTCCCGAGTATTGTTAGAATCCAGTTGATCTCAAAGATGCTCCACAGGTTGATAAGGTGGCACACGATGGATTGGTTAGGGTTTTGTTGGATGAGGTAGTCCCTCATAAGGTAGTGACTTAGATTCAAACTTTGATTTTTGATGCAGTTGTAGCAGATGTTGATTAAGTGTAGTGACAATTTTTTTATGTTTTGTCATTTTGTAGTTGAAATTTGCATCCTTTGGGTATTTTGGTGTAATTTTTTATATTGACAATGAAAGCAACTAAAGTTTGTTTACTTGTTTGTTGACTTTTATGTGAGATCTCAATTCAATTCAAATGGTATGTATAATGTTCTATAATGTATACAATGAATGCTTTATAGATGTTATTACATGAATATATGAAATTTCTTATATTTTTTAATTTTCCTTATTTTTTTAATAATTGTACTCTAAAATATGGCCTTCCAAAAATCCTTCTTGGAAATGCATCCCTTTGTCTCACATTATCCTCGTCTTTGAAATTTGTTGTTACATAGGTTGGAAAAGAGGGTTAAATGGCAAAGTTGGTTGGGGAGAGTGAGGCAAAAACTATATGTACGTCCATGTCATCTATTCTAGAGTATTCCAATATATTAGTTGTTGCTAGCACGGGAAAGGTTTTTGATAGAGGGAAGAGGAAGGCCATTATAGGTGGGAGAAATACAATGGTGGGGTTGTTGAATTTGCAAGCATGTGAGGATGCAGATGATTTAGTAACCAAATATTTTTATTCCTATGCCATTGTAATGTCCCCTTTTGGGGATATACTTGATATTTTGCCCAAAAATAACAATTCCAACAAATGCAATTCATTTACCAATAGAATTCTATAAAATTACATAATTGCAATACAATTTAGAGAAAATCTTAATTATATAATATCAAAGCATTAATATCGAGGATCTATGATCATATACAAATAATCTCTATTGAAATCAAAACATCCTAAATTCATTTGTATTTATTTCATAGTTTATTTTGAATAGCCAACCACATTAGGAATCCGATGGGAAAGCTTGATAGGATGTCCGGAGACTGTCCTTCTCAACCACGCCCAAGGGCATGGGATGAGCCTCCAAGTCATTTGGCCCCTTGGCCCACAAGTATGGCAGGATCTCCGGTCCATCCATCTTGGGGTTGGCAAACTTGATGAGGGAACCGGTCCTGCTGCATCATCCTATCAAACTTTTTACACTAACTCCAAATATGATTGCTGATGGAAATCAAGTAAGCAATTACTAATGCTATATTTCTTGATTGATTGGCTATTTAATCAAATAAGTAAACTTAATGATCGATAAATAAAAAAAAAAATATTGCATACCAATCACTTTCCTTAATATTATAGATTACTGTGCTTTTTCTGGATTCTATTCCAAATCAGACTTGATTCCTTTTTAATTGCTGCCTTTAACAAATGATTCGACTTCCTTTATATATCCTTCATGGGGGGAGGGGGGTTGTGAATAGTCACATCTTTTTATTAACATCCTTACCTTGGTAAGGGATACATCCCTTCCCTCCATAACCAAGTGCTGCCTTAAACTCTCTTAATTATTAATTATTTATTTTATTGTGGGACCACTGCATTTACTAAAGGTCAATGCCCTTTGTAGATTAGCGCCACCTTATTATTTCTTTGGCTAGCGATTACTATTATTTCAAAATAGGCTGCGATCATGGGTTGTGGTCTATGGCGGGGGCATGGCAGCCATTCCATTTCATGTGGCATGGTTCGTTTATTTCAAAGACATGTTGGAAAAAACCACAATTGAATCCTCTTATGCACCCCTTGAAGAACATAGATTGTGCACCTCCCTCTTTGACAAACAATATTTAAAGGTGAACATGTTGATGGAGGACATAAGATAAACATGGATTAGGATAGGTGGTTTGATATTTGATATTGATTACTCATTAATATTATTGTTATATATCTAGTTGCTTTCTATTTTCTTAGAACTATTAATTGTTTTGGGATCATGGATGGGTGGATTGATATTTGACAGTGATTGCTCATTAATATTATCGTTATATATCTAGCTGGTTCATACTTTCTTAGAGCTATTAATTGCTTTGGGAAATGCAAGGGCACATATTACGAATTTTAGCTTTTGAGAGAGGCCATAGGGGATGTTGGGCCTTCTAGTGTTGTGCAAGTTGTGATAGACTCGACTTGTGTGTGTAAGCTAGCTAGTTTGATGATTTTGTAATGGAATAATTTGCATAAGAAAAGAATATAATAGGGAATATGCTACAAATACTTGAGAATATAAGCCACTTTGAGGGGGTAAACCTCCAAATATCTCCAATGAGAATTCAATTTGCAATATGACGATAGTAAACTAACCACTAGCTCCTATATATACTTAATTATGCCTTGGCTGCCACCTAGACCAGCTTAGATACCTAAATATAACACCTATGATGATAATCATCTAAATAAGACTATTTAATTAAGAGTTAAGGTTGTCACAAGCTGACCACTCATAACCCTATGCACACTATAGGATTAAGGGCATAGCATGTTCCCTTTCTTCATAAAAGTATTGTACTCAATGCTGATTAATTGTGGTTGATTCTACACAAATTATTCATCTTCCTATATGGCATCTATGATAGGAGAATTCTTCCATTGATGAGGTACTCTATGATTGTCTTAGTCCTCAAATTTTTTGTGTAGTCTGGAGAATTTACTTTGAATCCAAGAAGATTCATCCTTTTTCATCTAGCTTTGGTAACATTGTTTGTGCAGGGATATGTTGACCAATCACCTTATTTAAACATGAGACATGAAAAATTGGATGTATCTTTGTTGTTGGAGGTAACTCAAACTTGTAGGCTACATTGACAATCTTTTGGAGAATTTGATATGGACCATAATATTTTGGTGACAACTTGTTATTCTTTCTTTGTTGTGTTAGGGACATCTATGTATAAGGTTGCAACCCCAAACAAACCTAGTCACCCACTTCAAAAATCCTTTTGTATTGTGTTAGTTAGCCTATTGTTTCATTTGATTTTGTGCCATGTCCAAATTCTCTTTGAGTCTACAAAGTACCTATTATTGATGATTCATGTGATCGCCTCACCAAATATATCCATTTTAAACATTCTGTTAAATCCTATGATGAAAGCCATGGAGATCCATAGATTTTTTAACATCATCTTTAAGCCCTTCCCAATAGAAATCCTGATTGATTTGATGATGTCTTCAAAAATCTTGAGTTATCCCCAATTGGAGAACCATGGAGCTCTTGGAGAACACTATGTTTGAGAGTGGAATTCTTGCATAAGTACAATTTGTCTTTATACCTCTTTGAACGAGAATTGCTTCTATACCATTTCTTGAAGCACACTCCACAGTAAAATTCTTGGTGAAGTTTATAGTAGCTAGAACTAGTGGTACACATAGCCTTCTTTAGTCTCTCAAACGTTGTATTAGCTAAGCCATTCCATTGAAAAGCATCATTTTTCAATAGAACTGTGAAGGGTGCCACTATGTAGCCATATTTCTTCACAAATCTTCTATAGTATCTTGTGAGTCCTAGGAAACCCCTCAAGTTCTTAATGATTTTAAGAATTAGCCACTCCATCATACCCTTTATTTTGTTTGGATCAACTTTTATAGTTTCAATCCTTAATGAGACACTATGTGACCCAAGTACTCCATCTCTTTGAGACCAAAAGTATCATGTGCCCAATTTAATTTGAAATTCAAATCGTGCAATGGCGGGAAAAGTATTTTTAAACACTAAGTTATGTTATTTTCATTAAATATAATAATAATATTTAAATGAATAAAATAATATAATAAATTTGAATATTAATTTTGGGTGGCTACATAAATAAATAAATAAATTTTAATTTTTAATTACTTGAGGCCGACCTTTTGGGTCACATGTTGAAGGCCTACTTAAAGGTGTGTTGGGTGCTTAGGAAGGTTGGATTTCACTGGCTTGCAGAGACGAAACACTCTGAACAGCAGCGTGTGGTCAGGACAAAACCCCTGCCTCATTATCTAGCCCTTTTCCATCTTTTTATCACTGCAAACTTCTGTGTTTTCTGATTTTTGTCCGCCATTTCTATCAGGCTGCATGAAGGGGCTTTCCACCATATCGAACCAGAATCCCAAGATACTATAGGAGTTTCTAGGGCGAGTTTCCAGTGGTGTCACAACTCAAATCCAGGGTCGACAAGGGGAAGAGTGGACATAACAAGCTTGCTTCAGACCTGCAACCACTCTGTCAATCATTGGCTACCTTCATCTGGGTGATTTTGATCATCAGATTTATGATTGGGGCCTCCGCACGCATCTAGACAGAGATCAACATCTGGATCGCTAGTGTTTGAGGGTTTCACGCTTCAAACCCTAGGGGAGCGATTGGGAGCAGAGCGCCACTCATTGCATAGGGTTTTGGAAGTCCCGATGGCAACAATTCCAGGAACATGACTCAGCCATCTATGTCCTAGATCTAGGGAATTAATGATGCATAATTCTGGGAGGCGCCCTCAGTAAGATCATCCCTAACAATCTGCAATTTGACCTGCAACAGGTGTATCGGGGTATCAAGCCCTAACTACCAGCATTTGTCATTTCATTTTCTATTCAAGATGATGCCGCCTAACAGGCTATAAGGCCTATGTATGTTCTTGAGAAAAAAAAACCTTCCTTATTACTGAAATTCATCCATATCTGTTCAGTTTTGTGGTCTGAAAATAGTTTAGATAGGCTGTGAGATGGTTTGCATCTTTTAAGCAATGTTGAGGACATTGTTGGTTGAGATTTGTATTCATTTCTGTATTGCCTGCTGAAGGTGACTGCATTAGGGTTAATTGTCTTTCCTTTAAATATCACTAAACACCAAACCCTAGGTCACCACATTGATATCAGAGCAGCAATCCTGCCAGCCTGTGGATTTGACTTTTGTGAATGTAGATCTACAATGGACACATGAGGGAAAGGAAACCTTGGGGAAGGAGCATGGATTGGCAACCTACGTTCTTACCAAAGAAAGAAGACACAGATCTTAAACAACAGCTCCTGGAGCAATATTGTAGCAGCCTTAGAACTCTAACTATATTTAGCAAAACACAACAAGATTATCCCGTTCGAAGGGCATTAGAGGATCATCTAGAAAGAGATGAGTGCAAGCTTACTGCCTACTGTAAATATGTACAAGAATCTACTGCTTATAAATCCATTGTCACCTATGAAGAGTACTTGAAGATATTCAAAGAAAATAGAAGAAAAGAAAAGAAAGAATTGATGAAGGAAGAATTGAAATCACAAGGAGACGTTGAGGAAGAAATCAGGACGCTTGGAGGAACCAATCATTGAGCATGAGTAGGAAAAAGGTGTCCAACAAAGAGAAGAGGTTTGGATAGATCACCATGTTGAAGCACAAAAAGGAGAATAACATTCAGATATAGAAGGTAAGTAGAAATGGAATATCTTTCAGAAGAAGAGTCAATACTGTGTGTTGAAGATGTGCCAATAATTGCAAATGATGGCTAGGAAACATCCACTCACCTTTCAGGTATGGAAGTGATCAAACCCTATGATGATAATTTGCAATGTTTGGAAAAGTTTGATGATTTACAAGATAAGGGTTATGCTATTGTGAAGAGTGGTAAATCAGCAGTCATTGATCAGCCTATAGGTGAACAAGGTTCTAGAACAGCCACTAAAGAATAGCATGTTGAAATTGTCCGAGTGATTAAAGAAGAATTGCTTCCTTGTAATCAGCCACATGAAGACATGGGTATTGCTAATGATCCATCTCTTGAGCATAGCATTACCACATTATCTCTACATCATAGTGGCAAGGAATGTGATGAGCAAAATGACTTGGGTATATTGGATCATAGCCCTTTTGCATGGCATGATAGAGAAGTTCGATTTAGGGTTGAGAAAGATGATGTGAAAGGATGTATGGAAAAGAACATTATTTTCAAGGAGCTGGCTTGTTATGATGCAGCTCTAGTTTCAAAATAGAAATTAGATGAAGATGTCAAACTAGAAAAACAGTCATCTATGGCCGTCACACCTATGAGGTGGTCTTCACACGAAAATGCAGATTTTAGTTATGAGATGGATGATACAACTTTTGGAACAGTCAATGAGGGTATGCATGAAAGGATGCTCATGGGACAAAGCTACATACAAGGTATGTCATTCTTGAGTAAGTGCGTTGGTCCTTGTTTCATGCACATTATCACATTTGATGACTACCTATTGGAGTTGTATGAGAAACATTTTCTTGAACAGTTGATCATAAAGACTAAGGGATGGCCTAGTGAGAAGATCCTACAGTTTGATAATGTATGGTTTGTCATGGATATTACACCTTGGAGTTGGTCTGAAACTATGGGACTCACATGCAAGGATGAACTCATGATGCTGAGAGATAGTGAAGAGAATGCAACACCTAAAGAAGATGAAGTTTGTCTCAAATATTTTCAGCAGGATGAGGATTCACTTCTTACATCAACCAATAATGAGTACACGTGTCTTGATAATGACCACAAGGAAGAAGGGCATGCTGTCACAGGATGTGCCAAATCAGTGATGATTGATCAGGTTAATGAAGGTGATGTTGAAGGAAAATCAGAAAAGTTGCATGAAGATTTTGGGTCTCATAAGTCACATCATGTGGAAGGGCAATTGAAGGTGAAAGATAGTTAGATTGTGGCAGTCCTAACTCACTTTGATGATATTCATAAGATGCTGGCAGATTGGTGTTGGAAGGCACTAAAGTGAACACGAAGAACTTGAAGGAGGTATATCTCTTGATGACTTGCACAAACTCCAGGAGGCTTTGGTGGTGGTGAAGTCAAACTACCTACACTTACTTGCAGATAGAGATCATTTCATCTCCTCGCACTTGATGAGATTTATGTTGATGCTTTGAGAAGGAAGGAAGATGAAGTGGATAAGCTCACCTTTGAGCTTAAGGACACTATGGATTCCTTGAAGAGCACTCAACTGGCTCTTCAAGAATCGGAAGAGCATGTGGATGAGCTTTGTTGGCAGTTGAGCATGACACACTCTTCATCACATCCAGCAGAATTTCAAACTTCTATGGCAACCACATCCAATGAAAAACATGGCAACATGAAGATGGCAAAGAGTGGAGACATGGAGGCCAGCCTTGAAGGACTCTATGATGAAGACCTTGTTTGCAGCCATGGGACAGAGTTTGTGACACATGGGTTGCACTTGGAGATGTCTCATGAACCAGCACTTATTGATAGCCATCCACTCATGGAAGGAGAGATGATTGAGATTGAGGAAGACATCACACTAGAGCATGAGGTAAGGACTGATTTTCTGATGTATGACAGCAGTCCCTTATCTTCACATTATCATGTTATGACAGCTAAGAGGATCAGCCTTAAGGCTTATAATTCTCATGGAGAAACTCATGTTGGATTGACACTTGTTGGAGAGCATGAAGCAATGAGGAAGGGGAAGTTTGAGGTGATTGAAGGCACTATAAAGAAGTATGTCAGCAGTTTTGATTTTCTGATTTTGGAACAGCAGTCCTTCACTTTTGCATAATTAGATGATGGTAGCCCTTACACATGAGAATGACAGTGGGAAGACCTCTCCTACGGTTGGCACTCCATTGGGTGTCAAACATGAAGATTTTATGGGTTGTCCAAGGCACAAGATGTCCGAATTGATATGCCATGGCAGGAAAGAGGCAAAGAAGACTCGAAGCATGTGGCACAAGAGGGATGAGCCTTGTATGGTGGCTAATCAAGTCGATCAATCAGGTTTGAGGTATGACTCAGAATTCCTTAAGTATTTACATAGCTTGCTTCATTAGGTTGTAGTGTCACTGTCACCTCTTTTGGAGGGCCATCTGAAGGCTCACAACATACACTTGGATGGCATGATGGAGCACACACTTAGTGGATTAGCCACTAGTATTATGCCTTCATATATAGACAAAGAGATGGGTGTTTCAGATTTGGTTGGGTCTTTGATCATTCATGGAGAGCTTAAGGAGTTTACTTGTGTTGAGATACAATCCCATCATATTAATGACTCTTTGGAGGAGCATGCGGCTGCCAGAATTTTGGGATTTATGGCACACACCATGAATGCATTTGCTTTTGATTGGCACACACTTGGAGGAATGAAGTTTCAGCTGATCTATGATCCTTGGTATGGAGATTTTGTCATAATACTGGGTTTTGAGTTGCAAATGTGTGTCTCAGAGGGACTATGGTGCATGGAATGAATGTGAGCATGAGGACATTGATGTTCCAGCCCTAATTCATGTGTCTCTACTTCATGCTTTGATGAGGGATGACTGTTCTACATTGTTATACATGGATTTCCTTGGAAGTACTTGGATAATAGCGGCTGTTTGGGTAATTTGGAGAGATATGGATCATTTCTTTTTCATTGGAGGTTGGCATAATGATGAGGCACTATCATCATATGTCATTAGAGGCACTTCTAGCATCATCATAGGTCTGATTTTCAGATTTTGGGGTGCTGTTCTGACCTACATCAGCAGCCTATGATGGGCTGATATGCTTTTTCATGCTCCCATGATGGGTGTTTTGCACATCCATGGGAGATCTTTCAGTGTTGGGAAGTTGGTTGGTTTTGATAGCCCTTTGAGATACATCTATCTCCTCATATTTGCTGGATGTGATAGTGTGATGATTTGGGATCCAGGTATTGGTATGTTTGGTGCACTATTTCATTGGGATCGTGATGGGTTGCTTCACAATTATTGGCTTGAAGATGTTCATATCAGAGTGGAGCAGCGGAAGACTTGGTACAAGTGGTGGTGCCTCAAGGATCATATCTTTCATTACTTGTTGATAGACTTAGCACTCATGGACATAGGCTTGCAATTGCTTGAGGGTAAGCAATTCCAGGAAGGGAGGACTATCATGTCCCCAATTTAATTTGAAATTCAAATTGTGCAATGATAGGAAAAGTGTTTTCAAAAACTAAGTTTTGTAATTTTCATTAAATATAATAGCAATATTTAAATATTTAAATAATTAAATAAATAAAATAATAATAAATTTGAATATTAATTCTGGGCGGCTACAAATAAATAAATTTTAATTTTTAATTACTTGAGGCTGACCTTATTTTAGGTTACATGTTGAAGGCCTACTTAAAGGTGTGTTGGGCGCTTAGGAAGGCATGATGGAAGAAGACTGGATTTCGTTGGCTTGCAGAGATGAAACCCTCTGAACAGTAGCCTGAGGTCAGGATAAAACCCTTGCCTCATTATCCAGCCCTTTTCCATCTTTTTATCACTGCGAAATACTGTATTTTCTGATTTCTGTCCGCCATTGCTATCAGGATGAGCAAAGGGGCTTTCCACCATATCGAACCAGCATCCCAAGATACTAAAGGAGTTCCTAGGGTGAGTTTCCAGGGGTGTCACAACTCAGATCCAGGGTTGACAAGGGGAAGAGTGGACATAACAAGCTTGCTTCAGACCTGCAACCACTCTGTCAATCATTGGCTACCTTTATCTGGGCGAGTTTCATCATCAAATTTATGATTGGGGCCCCTACACGCAGCTGGACAGAGATCAGCATCTGGATTGCTAGCGTTTGAGGGTTTCATACCTCAAACCCTAGGGGAGCAATTGGGAGTAGAGCGCCACTCATTGCATAGGGTTTTGGAGGTCCTGATGGCAGCAATTCCAGGAACATGATTCAGCCATCTATGTCGTAGATCTAGGGTAGTCCTGATGCATAATTCTGGGAAGCGCCCTTAGCAAGATCAGCCCTAACAATTTGCAATTTGGTCTGCAGTAGGCATATCGGGGTATCAGGCCCTAACTACCAGCATTTGTCATTTCATTTTCTATTCAAGATCCTGCCGCCTAACAGGCTATAAGGCCTATGTATGTTCTTCATGAGAAAAAAAACCTTCCTTGTTACTGAAATTCATTCATATCTTTCAGTTTTGTGGTCTGAAAATAGTTCAAATAGGCTGTGAGATGGATTGCATGAGATGGATTGCATCTTTTAAGTAATGCTGAGGACATTGTTGGTTGAGATCTGTATTCATTTCTGTATTGCTTGCTGAAGGTGATTGCATTAGGTTTAATTGTTTTTCCTTTAAATATCACTAAACACCAAACCCTAGGTCACCACAAAAAGCACACTTGGAAGATTTAACATAAAGCTGATGTTGGAGAATTTGTAATGCCTCATCTACATGGTGTAGACAGTCTTCCCATGTTTTGCTATAAGTCAATATATCATCAAAGTACACTAATACAAATTTCCTCAAAAATAGCGTGAAGATGAAATTCATCAAAATTTGAAATATAGGAGTATTAATAAGACCAAATGGCATCACTAGAGACTCATCATGGCCCTCGTTAGTCCTAAATGCTGTCATAGGAATAGTCTCTTCCTTAATTCAAATTTGGTGACAACCTGACCTAAGATCAAGCTTTGTAAAAACATAGCTCCATTTAGTTTATCTAGTAAATAATCAATGATTGGAATAGGAAACTTATCTTTGATGGTGCACTTGTTAAGTTCTTTATAGTCTAGACACATGCGTCAAATGCCATCCTTCTTACATTTGTCACCATTGGAGAGGAGTAAGCACTTTGGCTATGCCTAATATTACTTGCCTCTAGCATCTCTCAAACCATCTTCTCGATCTCACTTTTTTGTACATAGGGGTACCTATAAGACTTGATGTTGGGTGATTGGCTTCCTGGTAATATTTGAATGGCATAATCATGATCCCTTTTAGGAGGCAATACTTTAGGCATATCTTCAAATACTACTTAGTGACTATCTATAATTGCTTGTTGAGCTGGTTGGGTAGAAACATTTGATTGATATGTTGCAAATGAAAACAATTGGGCCACAAACTCATTTGCCCCCTTGTTAAGTGTCTTTTGCATTAAGTGAGAGCTTGCCATTTGTAGAGACTTTGCATGCAACCCGCTCAGTTCTATTGTCCTTCTTTCTGAGGGAAAGAGCATGAATAGCTCCTAGAAGTTCATTTCAATTGTCTTTGATGTAGTAAGCCGCTATAGTCTTGAAACAATATTTTTTGCAACCATAGAGATAGCAAACATTGAGCAATCAAGATGGTAATCTCCCATGGATAATTTAATGCTGTGGCATTTCTTTGAACAATTGACAGTACCCTCATTTGCAATCAAGACCTGAAATTTCAGAGCTGGATAAATAAAACAATTTAGATGAGCAGCTAACTTCTTGTAGATGAAGTTGTGAGTGCTTTTTGAGTCTATCAGCATTGTTACTCTTTCTTTCTTCAAGAACCTCACTACCATGAGAGTTTGTAGGTGCTAATTCCAGAAAGCAGATGACAAGAAATGCTTGGTTTGGTATCCTCCAATTCTTCATTTGTGTCATTGCCCCTCTAATATTGCTTCCTCATCTTCTTCCTCATTTGGTCCTTAAATGTAGAAAAAATGATTTTCAGTACATTTATGCCCTTGACTGTATTTGTTATCAAACTGAAAACATAATCCTTTAGCTCTCTTCTCTTCTATTTGTTGTGGATTTAGTCTAGTAGGCTGATTTAGTGATTGCGTAGGAGTGCTTTAATCTCTTATGTTTTCAAAACCTTTCCTTCTATTGGCCACAAACATTTTTGCTTCCTGCCTTGCCATAATCATTACTTGGGACAAGTAATTTTGATGGAACATGCATTCCCAATATTTGATGTGGTTCTTTAAACCCCTTAGGAGTAATTCCTTTAATTTTTTTTGCAACCTTCTCCACTCTTAAAGACAGTTCAAAATATTGATGAATATAATCCTTTATTGTACTTGTTTGCTTTAATTTGGTAAGCTGGCTTAAGTAGCTATCGATAAGATTGTCACCATAATGTTTAGTGAGTTCCTCTTGGAAAATAGATCATGTGACCACATCTCTTCTCTTTCTTCTCTTCACATAGCCAATAATACCAAATGAATTGGTTTGGATCCAAGTAAGGATGCCATTGCAACTTTTTGTTGACATGGAACATGATGAGGATCAAATAACTGCTCCATTTGACAAAGCCAATTGGTTAGATCCTTGATATCCACTTATCCATCTTTGGTGTGAAGACCCTAGCCATAGAATTACTTGTGCGAGGATCCATCTTTAGATCTATTTCAAACCCAAAAGCATCATGTCCTTTAGAAAATAACATTTTCTTCACAAGTCTTGTGGTGTGACTTGGTAGGTTGGAAATCTTTGGAATCTAGACAAGAAGCCACTTGTTTGAACATTGCATGGAGAACCCCTAACTTAGTTGTCATTGTTGACAAGATTTCCTCCTTAACTTGTTTGGGTCATCTAAGGTTACAATGTCCACTTCCTCAATTACTATATCATCCTTCGTCTAGGAATTTTCCCAAAGTGACAAGATTTTTTTTGCCTCTTGTGATAGGCCCCACCATGATGGGAAAAAGTAATTTTGCTATAAATCACACAAAAAAAATCCAAATGATATAAAAATTTATAACTTATTTGTGCCTAAATCATGCCTTTCAGAAAAAAAATCGAGCAATTCACTAATTTGCAGCTTTAACAGCGAATTTGGTGGAAACCCTAATTTTCCAATAACTTCCTCATGTCTACTCCAAATGAACTCAAATTTGGATTGTTGCAGCTTCAATATGTCCTTGAGTAACCCTCTAGTAATAGGAAAATAATTCACTCTAATTTGCAACATTGGGAGTGAATTTAGTGGAAACCCTAATTTCACAATAACTGTTCCGTCCAAATCTGCTGCAAATGACTTCAAATATGGATTCTATCAACTTCAATATAGCCTTGAAAAAACTCCAAAAATCAAGAAAAAAATTGCCAAAATGAAAGAGATGCGCTTCACAATTTGACCTCGAGTCAAAAAAAGACGCATTGATTCTTGCCCTCCTATTGCCAAGATCATGCTTTGATACCACTAGTAATGGAATAACTTTCACAAGAGAAGTATATAATAAGAAATATGCTCCAAATACTTGATGACATTGGATAATAATAAGCCACTTCAAGGGGGGAAAACCTCCAAATATCTCTAATGAGAACACAATTTGCAATATGATGATAATAAACTAACCATTAGCTTCACTATATACCTAAGTATTCTCTAGTTGCCACTTAGGCCAACTTAGATACCTAAATATAACACCTAGGATGACTTAATTTTTTAGTAAGCCTATAATAATGATCATATAACCTAATTAGGAATTAAGGTAGCCACAAGCTGACTATTCATAATCCTATGCATACTATAGGATTAAGCGAGTAGCAGATTGAGAGTGCTCACAAACACATATTTTGGACTCCATGTTGAGTACATGCTTTGCAAAACATTAAAAAAATAGATTGGGTGAAGACAATGATGGCCAAAGCTAGAGATATAAAAATATCTATATGTAACCACCAAACAATACTTGCATAATTCAAGGTTTTTTTGGAAAGGATTTTTTGAACTAGTGTAGACTAGATATGGTAGCTACTTCATTTTGCTGGAGAGCATGTTGAGGTGCAAGAGGCTCTAAAATCCATGGTGGTTTATGCAGAATGGAAGAAGTGAGTCAAATTAAAGTTAAAAGGAGGGAAGAAGGTGAGGCAAAGGGTTCTTTGATAACTTGGTGGTCCATTGTGAGGTAAGAAGTTTTATTTAATATGTCTGTTTTTTATTTTAGTATTTTATCTTTGATTTTTGTTTTTGAAAAAAAATAGCATTTAATTTTAAATTTATTTGTTTTGTTTTAAT
The DNA here is from genome assembly GCA_007258455.2 of Sequoia sempervirens. Taxonomy (NCBI): domain Eukaryota; kingdom Viridiplantae; phylum Streptophyta; class Pinopsida; order Cupressales; family Cupressaceae; genus Sequoia; species Sequoia sempervirens. The sequence goes on along the minus strand of VDFB02252855.1, from coordinate 2,898 downwards.
TTTTTTAATTTGTAATTTTTATTTAGTTTTTTAAATGTTGTATGTAGATATATTTGCTCTATCATATCACTTGCTATGAGAATAATTAGGTATATGGATTCAAACTCTTCTAGCCTTGAAGAGATTTATGAGAGTTTTGATGGCATGCTTGATTTAATGATGCAAGCAATTTGTAGCAGGGGTCCTAAATTATGATTCTATGATGAGCATATTAGGTCTATTTTGACGAAGAGGCATAACACAATGAACACTTTTTTCATATGGCTTCCTATGCTCTTAACCTTGTGTTGGAAATGTTGTCATTGATGTCAATGGTGCATACACTTGGTCATTGATGTCAAGAAGGTACATGAACAAGATTGTTATCCCTAATGTCAAAGCTTGAGATTGTTGGTGAGAAATGATGTCTAAGAGATCATTGTGGAAATTGTTGGATTAAGATGTATGGACGAGAGTATAGGAAATAATTGTCAACATAGCAATATCATTGAATGCATATTGAATGCAAGGTGTAAATATCGTCATGGACGAGATTGTTGTCAAGGAAGTATAAATGAGATTGTTAGAATATGGAGTCATTGATGACAAAGCAAATATAAGAGAAGTCCGTTATATATTCCTGTTAAAGATAGTGATATTGGATGGCCGACTTAGAGATGGATATGTTTAAATTAAATATTTAAACATAATAAAAGTCTTTGAGAAAGACGTTGATAGATTGGATGGAAACCATAGATATTGTTGGCCAACAACACTCTATGTTGATCGAGTTCCTTTGGTATAAAAGACAAAGTTCACAATATCAATTAATACCTATGTTTGGTCGACCATATTTTTATTACAACTTAATCATGTCGACTTCATTATACTCTATGTTGGCTGACTTCATTATGTTTGTTATGCTGGTCCTTAGTAATGGCGCCCAAAACAAAGATGTTATTAATTTATTTTATGAAGCCGATATGATGAGCGCCCAATATATATATTAATGATGAAGTGTTTCATTGAATAAAAAAAATGATTTATAGATAAATAAATGGAGCAACAACAAAAACAAGGAGAAGTGACTAAGGGTAGTGATAAATAAATGATTTATATATTAAATATTAATATTGTAAAGTGACTAAGGGTAGCAATAAATAAAAAAACAAGGAGAAGTGATCTACAATGTATTTAAGGCAGCGATCCTAAAAGAAGTAATTACCATATTAAAAAACGGTGATTATTACATAAGGCAACAATTTGTATTTATGAAGATAGTTATTAAGATTAATGAAAGGGCAGAAATTAAATTGAAGAGTTACATCTTATGTGAAAGGTGGTGTTCTTTGTGAAAGACTGTCCATTATTTGCATTAATAAGATATAAAGAATAGAAGAAGGTATGGTTAGAAAGTAAGAAATAAATGAAATATATCTAATGTGAAGAGTAGATTGAAAAACGAAAAAGCAGAAAAATGAAGTGGAAATCAGACTTATATTAAATAGATGAAGGGATGCTAATATGGTGAGAGAAGAACAAATGATACATCATTAGAGAGCAGAAAATTTGAATGAACACAGCCATATTTGTGATCATATGTTGAAGGAGGATTGTGCATGATTGTAATCAGATTTGTGAAAGGAATTGGTGCATAAGTTAGATCAGATTTGTAAAAAGAGCATTGTGTAAAGAGTGTGATCAGATTTGTGAAGAAAGGATTGTGTGAAGTGTGTGATCAGATTTGTGAAAGGTGTAAATAGTTTTATAAGAGGAAGATCATGTGAAGTAAAGTAAATCAGTCATTAAAAAGGATTAATAGACGTTGGAGTCTCTTGCTGGGTTGGAGCTCAGTTTGTGTGGGGGTTGGAGCCTATCAAATAGAGGTTGGAGCCTTTTGTTGGGTTGGAGCTCAGTTTGTGTGGGGGTTGGAGCCTCCAATAGGTTGGTGCCTATGATTATGTCAAGGGGAGATTGGAGTCTCTAGAAGGTTGGAGCCTACAAGAAGAAGAAGAAGATCAATCTATAATATATATAAGCGATATTGTGCCGTGGTTTTCTCTTGAAAGGGTTTCCACATAAATCGTGTGTTCTCATTGTGTACTTAATTGCTAGATCTTGCATATGTGTAGTTGATGTAATTAATTGAGTTTTGAAAAGTAAAAGATTGTTAGATACTGATTCACCCCCCCTCTCAGTATCAATGTGTGCTCATCACCTTGAGTGGTATGCATTTAGACATAGAAAAATCCCTCCTTTTGATGATGATAAGGTTAAGGAGGGGTTTATGAAGGCCCTTGGGAAGATGTACAATGCTAAGGATGCAACCAGACTTTGGGAGTAGTGGATTCAATTTATCAATCTTCAAGGTCCTCTATTTAACAAACAAGAGATTAGGGCAGATAGGGTCACTCTTGCACAAAAAAGCCTTATTGGATGGTGGACATGGCATGGGAAGAATACAATGAAGCTAAGACATCTTGCAATTTGACTACTCTCATAGGTTGCTAGCTTCTCTACTCCAAAGAGGAATTGTAAACCTATAGCTTCATCCACTTGATCAAGAGGAACAAGCTTACCTCCAGAGAAACGGAGAAGCTAGATGCATTTCATAGTGCTTTGGGACTTTAGGGTTTGTAGACTTTTGAGCATCAACAAAATCTAGCCGCATGGGATGTTGATCCAGAAGATGCTTGATGTAGTAATGAGGAGGAACATCTGAGATTGTTAAGGTCCATTGGATGATCCATAACTTGATATAAAGAGTGACCTATATCTAGAGAGCTCTTTTGATATTGATACCCTAGATGAGGCATAGTTGTACTTATACTTCGTAGTAGCACTATATTTTTTTATACTGCTATGTCTATTGAAAACTTTGAACAAAGAAATCAGAAATTTCCTTTTTTATTGCTGCTA
>VDFB02252854.1:0-98450 GCA_007258455.2 Sequoia sempervirens | reverse complement strand
AACCAGATGCTGTTATTTGGAGAGCATTGCTTGGTGCCTGCAGAATTCACTCCAATTTGAAACTAAGCATACGTGTGGCAGAACGTCTTTTGGATCTGGAACCAGAATGTGCATCAACTTATGTACTTCTGGCAAACAGTTATGCCGCTGCTGGTAGGTGGGATGATGTAGGTTGGTTCGAATAATGATGAGAGATAGAGGGATTAAAAAGGATCCAGGATGCAGCTGGATTGAGTTCCAGAACAAGGTTCACAAATTTGTAGTAGATGACCCATCACATCCACAAACACATGCTATCTATAAACTGTTGGAGACATTGACAGAGAAGATCAAGGAAGCAAGGTATGTACCGGAGACAAACTTTGTGCTTCATGACATTGAAGGAGAGCAGAAAGAACACATGCTCTGCTATCATAGTGAGAAGCTGGCTATTGCTTTTGGAATTATTAATATTCCTCTTGGTGCAACCATTCGAGTCATCAAAAATCTCCGTATGTGTGGTGACTGCCACACTGCAACAAAATTCATTTCGAAAACTGTTGGTCGAGAAATTGTTGTAAGAGATGCTAGCCGCTTCCACCATTTCATGAATGGATTTTGTTCTTGCAAGGACTATTGGTGATTTTGGGTTTGACCAGTGATAGAATGCTCATCAGTTTTGTTCTCAGCTTTATTTTGCAAGCCTGTCGTTGGGAACCCAGTATTTTGATATCCAGGACTTTTCAATGTTGTAAGCTGCAAAATTCAAATTGTAATTACATCGCATGAAGCACGAGAATGTGGTTGGGCAAGTAATCCTGGTTTCCGTCTTTAGGACATGGATTCCAAGTGCCTGAAGCACTACATAAGTGAATCTAGTTAGAATTACTTTAGTAGATGGCACTTAGGTTACTTTAGATATGTGTCCCAAATATGAGGATATGCTAGTTTTGGAGGATTTTTTAATTTATGTAATGGTGCACACTAGGTCAAATATTCCCCAAGTAGTGTAAGTATTAAGCAAGCTTATGTCTAAACCTGGTAAATGGCATTAGAATTATGCAAATATGGTGTTAAGAAGATATTTGGATGATACTTTTAATTATTTTTTGGTTTAGATTGGTACTAATATTTTGGATAAGACATCAATGGGCCCTCCGTCTACTGGTGAAGTTAAAAGGTTCTAAATGAGCCCACCAGGGATCAAGTCTTGCTAAGTCCAAAGGCTCCAACACCGAGAAAGGGATAAAGTTGGGATCACGCCTTAGGCGAATTTGGCTGAATGGATACCCCTTAGTCCTTTGTCTCTTAGCCAAAGAGGTTCAGCCCAAGAAGGTTCATGCTCCTGTATCACGTAGCTAAAAATGATTTGTGGATGACCTCCATCAAAAATAAATAAAATAATTTGGATAAGGCATTGGACATATAGGATTTTATTGATGCAGATTGGGCAAGTAACTTGGATAGTTGAATATCCACTAGTGGGTATGTGTTTACTCTATTGGGAAGAGTTATGAATTGGATGAGTAAGAGGCAATCCATTGTTTATTTATCTACCATTGGAGTAGAGTATATTGTTGATAACCATGTAACTAAGGAGGTAGTATGGTTACAATGATTATGTGTACGTATTGATTTTGATTGTAGGAAAATTTGGATTGGTTGTGATAGCCAAAGTGCAATTTGTTTGGCCAAGAATCATATGTATCATGTTCAAAATAAGCATGTGGATGTTTAATATCACTTTGTTTGAGAAATGGTTTCAAATTGATAGATTGAGTTGAAAAAGATTGGCACTCAAGTGAATGATGTAGATTATCTTACCAAACCTATGAGCACATAAAAGTTCACTTAGTATCTAGGGAGGTTGTAGGCTTGGTTTCTAATGCTTAGTTGATTCCACAATGATGTGATTCTCTTGGCTCATGCAAGGAATTCAACAAGTAGTAGAATATTGTGAATTAAGGTGTCTCAACCTTGGCAATTATTAAGTTATTTATTTATTATTATTTTGCATTTTTCCATAAATATTTGGCATTTTTATTATTAAATATTCATGCTTCATCAAAAAGGGGCGTGAGATTTTGAGTTGGCATTTTTCCACATATCAGTGCCTTGAAAAAGAAGTTATTAGTTGTTAAAAGATGCTCATTTAATGGTATAACATAAAAAAAAAAACATATTCTTAAGGATTTTAGGATATATTTTATGACACAACTATAAGGATTAAAAATAGGGGAGATCATTTTGGACATGAGAATCATGTTCAATGTTTATGATAAATCATGACGCACATAAGAAAATTTTTACATAAGTTACAACACATGTAAGAACATCCCCTATTTTCTAGGGATTTTATGACAATATATATAAAAGAGCATAAGAGTCATGTAAGAGACTACATTTAGCATGTAAGGGTCATATGCATTTATACCATGGTATTTTAGAACCTTGTTTTTACTCATGGTAATGTTTTATGGTGGTATTTTGGGACTCCATGAGTCTATATACTAAGGTTTTGAGATGGATACATTATGATAAGTTTTTACAAATTGGATGAAAGATATAAGGAAGTTGAATGTATTGTAATCTCTTTTACAAATAATACAAACATGTCCTCTTTTCTAGTGGAGTTTTATTACCCTAAAGGGTTTTCTCCATGTAAATCTCTATGTTATGTGTATGGCTTTTGAGTATTGCTAATTTTTTTATTGTCGGTTTATATTATTCTAAATCTCTATTGATATTCTACAATATAAATTTTAGATTTGCAAGTTTATTTCAATTTTTCATTTTTTAGTAGTTTCATTCATTTCTAACTCTAATATGATATAATGGTGTATAACCTTATTGAGTATGAATGGTTTACTTGCTCTATTTATGTACTTTTTTTTAATGTTGAGTTTTGAATGACATTCCTTATAATTACCTTTGCCAACTAAATGCAATTAATAACAAGTATTATTGAATATGGTAAGGTATTTTTCCTCGATATTTGTTTGATTAATAAATGTACGATAAAATTTATGATTGGTAATGTAAAAAATATTACACACTTGAAAATAGGACATTGAACTAATATTACTATTGCGAGTTAAATATTATCTAATAAATAATGTACTTCCAAATAACAACTTAATGAAGTGAATGGACTTTAATTACTTATGGTTTAGTACTGATTGTGTTATGTCTTAGGATAATACCATCTCATGTGGTTCAATGTGATTCATATGTGTTTAAAAATTTGATCCTAAGACCTAGGGGACTTTATGTAGGTTTATGGATCACTTATTGTGGTACATAACCAAGTCAACCTATCTAGTGTTTGTGAATCCTTGTGATATGTGAATTATCTATATTTGGGTCTAAGATGGCCCCACCCATCAAAACTCAATCTAATGCATGTGTGGATAGATAACTACCACTAGTTCCATGCAATTTATGATAGATGTTAAGTGTTATCCACCATATCTTAAGGATTAGTTAGCTTTCACCAGTAGCATAAAGGTGAAGATGTCATAAGTTATCCATGATATGTTGTAGGTACATATTTTAGTTAGTTGTCACTAGTACTATGTAAATGACAAATGCCAAGAGCTAACTATCACATCTTAGGGCCTAGCTATTTGTCACTAGCACGAGGTGATGTCCATGCCAAGATCTACTACCTATTGAATGATAAGAGTTAGTTGGATTTCACCATTACCATGTAGGTAATAGATGCCAAGAGGGAAAAATTTGGAACTATGTCATATTTATGGCCAAAAAACTAGTTCAAAGCAAAACGGTTTTACCCCAAACAATTGGGAGTGAAACATTTTTCTCGAAACTAAGCATTTACATGGCATATAGTTTTGGGAAAAAAGATTTCACTCAAAACTATTAAATAAATGTATTTTAATTTTAAAATGGGAACAAGGTTGAAATTAAATACAACATTCCAACTAAAATATTTTAAAGTGAAAGTGTTCTAGTCAAAACCCTTTTACCCAAAATTGTCTATATGCTAGCTTAGATGGCAACTTAATCCCAATTTTAGGACAAATTACACAAAATTTAACTTCAACTATGGATTTATCTTAACCAAAGATACTTTCATGAAGATCTAAAAATACTCTTTTGTAAAGCTTAGAGTCTAGAATTCAAAAATGCATATTTTTTATTAGTTTTATTATGATTTAAAAAGTACTACAAGTAGGTTATTATAATCAAGCATAGAATTGATTAGAATTTTTTAAAAATATATGGTATACTAGAGGAGACTCAACCCAACGTGTTCTCTTTAGATGTATGCAATAGCCACATACCACATGCATTAGGTAAGTCAAAGCCTTGGAGTTAAACCCAAAACCAATGGGAAGCAAACCCACGACCCAAGCCAACTCTACTACCCATGTAGACTTCATGCACTAGATTTTTAATTTATCTATATATGGGAGAAAAATTAGAGGAAAAATATATCTTTTTTGTGATGTCCCATTGACCTCACTTTAGAAAATGAATCAAAAATTAAAATTCTTCTCTTAAATTTATAGAAAAAATATATCCAACTATTTAAAATAATAATAATAATAAATTTAAAAAAATAATAATAAAAATTATAAAAATAAAAAATTCAAAATATAGTGTCACATTTAGGCCATCCAAGTTGAAATTGTGTAGAACTTGTGTTGATCATTCCTTCAGAAAAATGTGACAAAGCTCTAAAATTTTGCCCAAGAGCTACCTCATACCAAGTGAACTAACTTTTACCTATGGCATAGAGGTGATAGATGTCAAGATTCATCAACTTGAAAGGTTCAACAAACTATGTGAATCTTATTAATGACCTTATGCGATGTTTGATGTTACACTTATACCTTATAACGTGATGATTGCATGTAGTATGGGATGTTTCTCCATCATTATAATTGGTGTAAAGAACAAAGGAAAAAGGACAAGACCCATAGTGTAGAATAGAATTACCAAATTTCATTTTTGTTGTTAGGATGCATAAAAAGGGTATGTCTTAGTGAACCAAGTAATGAAAAAATCCATACAATAGTATCGCGTTCACTTCCCATTATTAGTTGGACATTATATATGTGTTAACCAATCATCATGTACTTGAGGAAATAGTCTTAGGTATTGTACATGTTATTACATTTATTCCATTTCTAGTGATGACAACAAGTGGTATGGGATGTTTGATTGTCATCATAGATGGTGGTAGATTGGAAAAAGGATGACCACAATGTAGAAATGGGATGGATTGATATTATTTTTTTAGATGAGATCTATCTAAAGGCTTATGTGTTAATGAATTAGATAGTGAGGTGATGTATGTAGTAGATTGCATCCACTTTCAGTTTTTTAGTTAATCTTTATATAAATGTATGTGATGTTTAAATTGTTCGCATTGTATATGTAATAGATGTATGAAGAAATCACATATTGTATATATATATATATATTAAAAACTATTTTGAATACCTTACGCTCTAAACCCTAAGCGAATTTGGAAAACAACATTTTCATTGTAAACAAAAAAAAAAACATTTAAGAATGAAAACAAAATTTTGAAAATGTTAGGGAAAGAAAACTCACATCGACCTATATAGAAAATTACAGAAATTTGCCCCCTTAATTGCTTTCGGTAGCTCAAACATAATTGCAAATGCAGTGTGAAGAAAATGGGTACCGGACTGCAGTGCTTGATAATGCCCGTGGATTCTCGACCTTCAAGGAGAAGCCATAACTTGTTATGAATTTTGTCATTATACTCCTGTAATTGGGATCCTTCGGAGTCTGGAAAAATAAACGATGATTGGTCTTGATTTTGTATAACAATATCGTTTCTTAAACAACTACTTACATTTGAGATCTTAAGAAATTCTAAAATATCTGTAAAAATATGGTTCCTTAAAGTTTTTACTACTTAATGGTTGTTGAGATTGTCTGAGACAGAACATGCTCTATGCTTGTTTCAACTTGAACTTGCTCGTCTTATGCTTGGGTTTGAACTTTCTCATCCTTCTCATGTCTAAGATGACAGACACCTCCCATTGACGACTGGGAAATGGTTATGTAGATAAGCAAGGTTTTTAAACATTGTCTCTAAACTTTGTATAGCCTCCTTACTCCTAGAGACGGGTCTTGTGACGTCTTGAAGGGATTGTGGGATTTGATTCTATAAGGTTTTTTCATTGACATTTTTATCAAGTTTTACAGTTCATCATCAAAAAATATTTCTTTTTTTTTATCTTTCATTTTTTTTGATGGATCATGGAGTTTGATCCAAAACATCAATAGAACAAACTCAATCCAAAAACATCTCTACTAAAATCACGATAAATGATAAAACATTGATGTGTGAAAATATTGAATATATATTTTTTTTTATCATTCCATGTTTTTTATCTTGCTTTTAAAGTTATATATTGTTCGTCTTGAATGGCATTTAAAAAATAGCAAGGATACCTATTATTGCGATATTTGGACCTCCAAACTGAAAAAATATGAAGCTTTGATAACTTTCATCCTCCATTATGGAATTGTGCAGGTATGAGACCAGATTTGGGACCTGCTCCAAAGAAAGTGGCAGACACTTGATTGGATTTAATCTTAAATTCTAATAATACTTCTTACAGAATTATTCTTAAATAATATCTTTCAATTCAATAATCAAAGGTCAATTTACATGTCAGCAAACATTATTTATTTATTGTTCAATGGTCAATGTTAACATTGCTATGAATTCTGATTTGGATCCATCATCCATGGCGCCACTTTAATGTTAGTTGTATGTCTTTTATGCAATATGCAACAAAGAGTATAAAACATAAACCAAAAGGGAAATTTCATTACTCAAATTAATCACTAGAGGAGTTACTGTTCCTCGTTAAGTTTCCAGCGAAAGATGTCAGAACCTTTATGTTTTACTTTTTTATCCTGGATCACCTTGTTGTCTTACATCAATTCACTTTTGTAGCCACCAACTCAAGTACTGCAATCAAGTATCTTGCTGGTTTGAGTCTTTTTACATCCACCTACCACATGATACTCAGATATGTAGCCAACTTGGCATTCACCAACTACAGGTTGGTGACACGTCCATCCTCCTCTTCTTCAAGTATTAAGAGTGAAAGCAACAAAACTTAGATTATTGCTGCAAAAGATATGATGGAAATTGTCATTCGGAAGCCTAAAATGTAGTGTAATGCTTTTTGCCAAGCCACACAAATCATTATAACTCTTCACTTGTAATTTAATATTACAAAAAAATAGAAGAGGATTGATGTTGTGGATTGGAAATTGATCATGAATTTTAGTCCATTGGTTGTAAGTGTTGTGAGTTTGATAAAAAAAATATTTCAAATTAGCTACGTCACTTTTCTCAAATCAACTGAAGATTTCAGATTGGCATGAGAAGGCTTAGCTTTGTTATTCTAAATGTACAAAATTAATTTATAGTCTCCAATGTATCCGAATTCAATATTATTATTTTTAATTGTTGATGTACAAACCAATTCATCATTGAATCAAAAGCTTAATTGGATGCTTCTTCCTCATTATTGAGTTTGTTGAGAACTTAAAAGAATTGCTTTTTACTAATTTGAGTAGTTGTTTGTAATTGCTTAGTCTTTGTGGGATGGGCAATCAGGTGTTGTTTAATTTTCTATTTCTCATTTCTCTTCCTTGTTTAAAGAAAGTGGCCATACATCAAGGCAATAGGAAAGGGTTGTTTTAGATTTTGTCTCTTCATTGATTACTACTGAAATGAATAATTAGATAATAGAACCTATCACTCTTAAGGAATTGGAAAAGGTCATCTTCCAAATGAAGAAAGACAAGGTGATTCCCAATTGAGTTTTCCAAGAATTTTGAGACATTTTGAAGAATAATCTTTTGGATATGGTACATTCAATCTCATATTCATAACCAAATTCTCAAAGGAATCAGTTTTACTTTTTTGGCTTTGATTCCTAAGAATGTGGGAGCTAACTCTTTCAATTTATTTTCCTTATAGCTCTCTCTAATGTTAAAATTGTTGGAATCAAGGAACACTGAGAGGGGCGGGAGTGGGCGCGGGGGGTGAATCAGTGTTCTGCAATTTCTAACTTTATTAATCTGATCTTTAAAGTACTGATAACATTCAACCAAAAGAAAGATGCATGAACATAAAACAAATAACCACAACACCATAACACAAGGATTTTTTATGTGGAAACTCTGTTAGGGGAAAAACCATAGTGGAGGTCAATCCACAATATTATCTGAGTATACTCAAAAAGATGTTTACAAAATGGGAATGCACTTGCATTCAAGCACACTGTCTAGAGCTCACTGCTCAAAAATAAAAAGGCTCGCTGCCTTACAATCAATGTCAAAAGATAAATGGAGTGTTGAACTATGAAATAACATCTACAAATACCTAAGAATAGTTCCGATTAAGCTCATAGATTGAATTCTTGACGTTTAATCTGATTCTTCTTTGTTTTGCTTTAATTCGCTTCACAAATCCTCTTCTGCACAAGTGAAACTATGCACAATCACTCTACAATCCTTCTGATATTTGCAAACACGTCAACACACTTCGTACATACACCAAAATGATATAATTGATCAATTATATATCTGCTACTAAGGATTTAACCACTACATGTCGGCTTCAACAAAATAGAAAACATTTACAAACTGTCAGCTCAAATCATGAATAATATTCAATGCGCACCAACCAAAGTCGGCCACATCATAGTGAGAACCCAAATCAAAATGCTCGAACACAAAAACACTTAAAAAATTACTCCTCGAATATCCGCAACACACTATATTCACTTGGCCGGCCTTCATGCACTGTTAAACAGAAAATCAATCAACTGTATCTTCTAACTTGCACACAATTTGATACAATGCTCTAAGATTCAAGGATAACATAGATCATGCATCGAACAACCTTCCCTGAGATCCACAACTCAAAATGATAATAGAAAATTGCATACGAATTGATGAACACAATTTTGTCGGATGTTATGTTCTAGTTTAACTGTCTTTAATCTATCTGTCAGTATGATCAAATGCTGACGTGCGGATTGAATTATGCAGACTAGGGTTTCCATCAATGACAACACCAAATGATTTTTGCAGTGTCTCTTTCCAAGAATCTCCCCCTTTGGCATTGATGGCAACACTTAGTGAAAAATGACTAAGTGTCAGATCAGTACCAACATAAATTACACTGCCATCCTTCAAAACTTCAAAAACACAGCTCAAGACTACAACTCCCCTTGAGATGAATATACATTTTTCACTATTCTACTCTCCCCCTTTGACATCAATGGAAAAGGCAGGAATTTGCATACCAAAAATCAAACAAAAACTTCAAACTACATATGTACAAACTTGTTTTTGTAGCTTACACAAACATGAATAGATCTGCAAAATTGGTCTTCAACAAGTTCAAACTTGTTTCATAACCCTTCTTGAGACTCTCTAAGATAGTCATGTGACCACAAAATAGATAAGATTGCATCTTTGTAGACTCAAGGTTCACCAGATCACTGACTACCAAAGCTTCTTGTGCTTCCTTCAATGTACTCAACATTGTTTCCATCTTCAGACCAATTAAGCCTCTAAGCTCACATGCTCTTTCCACAATTTTTTCATTATCATGCTTCAAACTCTTTATCTTGTCAAGTAGGGATATAACCTGACCTTCTTTCTTTCCAACAGAAACAGTTAAAGGATCAAAGGCATCAAAAATAGTAGCTAACTATTTCTCATGATCCTTAATCTTCTCCACATTTTCCTCAGTAAGTTTAGACAAAGAAAAACATGACTTAAAGATCTTTCCTCCTTCAGATAGTGCAGTTTGAATATTCTTCACACAAGTAGCTAATAATGATTTGTCATTAGCAATCATGCACTTTAGCATATTGAACCTTTTATCATCAAATTATTTTTGTACCTTGACCTCAACTGACTTCTCAAGGGACTCAAAATGAGGACTTATAGAATTAATAAGCTTCTTCAACTCACTTGAGGGAGAATCAAATGGATCCTTAACATGAGAAGGCATGATTCTCTCCAAGATGTCGGATGCGAGACTCAACAGCTCACTTTCCTCAATGTGAGACTTCAACAATTCTTCCCTAGCCTTCGCCTATGCAAATGATGCAACTTTCAATTTCTGAGTCGAAGAAAAAGTAGACAAAGTAATAGGACCTTCACCCAATTCAAGGTCAAACTCTTCCTGTTGCTCTTCCATAAATTTCTTCACTGCCTCTGCAGTGTCTCTTGCTTCCACAGGAACTTCATTTACTTCAACCTTCTTTTCTTCAATCACAATTTCCTCAACTATAGATTCTTGCTTGTCTTTAGGAACCTCAACTTCTTCACTTGACATCTCTTTTTCTTCAACTGACACAACTTTAGGAGCTTCAGTCTCCATAGGAACTTCTATATCATGCGCATCAAGAGGAATCTAAGTTTTCTCAATTGTAACTTCCTTTCCTTCTTCATTTATCATATCATAGGCGATATCTCCATCATGACTTTCTTCAAAAACAACATTGATTTTGTTCTTTAACAAAACTTCCTTTAGAATTCTTTCGGTTTCTTTTGCTACTTCTTCAGTCTGACCAATCATAAGCTTGTTTACTCTTGTTTTTCTCTTGAAATCCTTCTTAGCTTCATTCAGGATTGTCTTCATTTCCTCAATAGACATCACCAGACACAGATCATCGAGTATCCATTCTCTCATTTGCTCTTCTTCAATTCTTGCACTTACTCTCCTCATTTCCAAAATTTCATATAAATCTTTTGGCAACTCAAACATTATTTCAATGAGAGTCATATTGAAATTGTTCAAATACTTTATTGTAGCTTCTTCAAGAACTCTTTGACCAGCACTATCAAAGTATCATACCATTCACATAGTGGCTTAAGATTACCATCCTTGATTATGCCTCTCTCAACTTCCTTTACAAACATACCTTGTTTTCCAATTTTCATCTTCTTATTTGCTTTCTCTTCTTCACCGGAGGACTTGTCCTTAGAGACTGTTGTTACCTTTGTGCCCATATGCTTAATTTCTCTCTCTTCTTCATCAAATTTGGTTTCCTCATCTTCTAAAACAACTGCATAGACTCTTGTGCTCTTGTCCTTCTTCCTCTTACCAGATTCCTTAACTTGAGCTTTCGCATGACTTGACTTCTTTGCAGGACCAAATAGGGGTGTAGAGTTCCTTGTTGATCTAGTTCGAGGGCAGAGGATATTGTCAGACTAGCAAATTCAGTTCTAGTAGGCTATTATGCTTTAGCTTGTTCTCTCTTTCTTCTAGCTTCTCTCACAGCTTCTACAGATATACCCATGCTCTCTCCAAAGGTTTCCACTTCTTTCCTTACTCTCTGGACTATCATTGGCTTCTTCAGTTTCTCATGTACTTGCACATCCTTTTCTTCATAGGTTCCAAACCTCTCTTCTGTTGGATACTAAGGTTTACTCAAAAAATGTTGTGCATATAGTTCCAAGATGTTCTCCTCAACTTCATATCCAATTGGCATAATCCAGACTGTTCTAGGATCTACAGCTTCCATCAAGCATTGATCAATGTCAACCATAAAGCATATAGTGTCCTTGTACTTCTCGACAATAGAAGTAGGAATTCTTTCTCTTGCTTGCATCTCACTCTAAAAATTCTTGAAATATCCTCAGATAACAGTTTTCCTTTTCTTACTATCACCAACTCTGTGTAAGATATCTCTAATTTGAATAGCTACCAGTTTATTAGCTTCCCATTGTACTTTTCCAAATCCTGGAACTTCATTCATAAAGTAGAAGAACAAACACAACTACAGATTACCATACTTAAAGGAATTCTTCTTATCTTTCTTAATCTTACCAAGATTCTCCATTAGTTGGCCTCAGAGTAACTCACACATATCATAATCTACATTCTCCTTCACCATCTGATATGTTGCATAAATAGTTGTACCAGATACAAAATTATCCCGACTGGAGTGATAAATCTTGTAACCAATGACCATCGAGGAAAATTTCACATCCACATTAATAATATCATCAATTGGCATAGCTCTTTTATCAAACACTAAACCGGTTGCATCAATAACTGTTTGATTCTTCACAGACTTCAAGATCGGAAACCCACCAGAGGAATTTAAACCAATAACAGTGCTTATGGCTTCTTTTGTAATCTTAAAAGGTTGACTCAACCACATAAATTCAACATGAACTTGGCTCAAAATATACCGAACCTACTCGTTTTCATCAAACACGGGAAATTTTACAATCTATGTGAATTTCTTCTCCTCTAAGGTTTTGAATTCGGGCTTAACACAAAAATGCTCTCCAACTATATGATTGGAATACAAATTCAACAACTGTGAGCTCCCTAACTCCTCAATATTTGCATGAATGTATGCCCTAATGTCTTCAATATTGAAGACGTCGTATAGAACAAACGAAAATGCACCTAAGGGCTCTATCTCAACAGATTTGAAAGGATGCCACTTGAATTTCGGACGGGGTCTATCCTTGACATCAACTACCAACAGAGTAGCCATTTTCACAAATTCACAAGTTCACAAGTTTTCCTACGTCGGATTAGGGTTTGATCACTTAATCTCCTTCACACTTGAATCTTCGCCAAATTTTACCAAAGTTCACTTCAGAGCTCTCCAAACTTCTTCTACTCAAAGTGAAAAGTGACAAATGAAGAATACAAATGACCTTTTATCATTCGCACACCTAACCTTTTTTTGCAATAAATTATTTTTCCCTAACTCATCCAAATACCCTGTTTCCATACTTTGTGAAAGATAACTCTTTTGTGGACCTTCAACTCTGCATAAATACTCTCTCCAATTGTTTCAACAACATATGTAGATCATCAATGCAATCACTGCACTCATCCATATCCCGATGTCAACTACCAACAGGGGGTTTGAAGGATTTTCTTGACAACTCCCCCTAGGCCAAAGGCCTTAATCTAATTCTAGGGGGAAATACCAAAAGTTGGATCTGGTGTGGAATCCTTTCCTGCAATAGAGGGACTCTTCTTCACCCATATCTTCTTCATTTGCTTTCTAATATGATCTGTAGTGACTTTTCCTTTTCCCTTTTCATCCTTCTGCATGTTTCTCCTTTGATTTAACGAACCCTTTCTGCCTGCAAAATCTAGCAATATGATTGGATTTGTTGCAATTATAGCACACCACATTTTTTTGTCCAGACCAGTTGTTCCATTGATTTTCTCTTGATCTACACTGGTTAGCAATATGGCCAAATCTATTGCATGTATAACATCTGATATCTCTGTTGAAAAAGTTATTTAACACATTTATGCATTCATTTGACTTATGACCATACTTATTGCAATTAAAGCACTGACCTAAGAATGATGAACCACTTGAATTCATTCTACTCCTACATTGAGCCACCATATGACCAAATTTATTACAAACAAAATAGTAACCATTGAACCTTTAAGCATTAGGTTGTCTTACCGGATACCTTCCAACTTTGTTCATTTGATTTCCTTGCCTAAATCTCCCTTTTCCAGATCCAGAGCTTTCTCCTTTCTCATATCCAAGACCTCATTTGTCACCTTCAGTCCTGTGACTTTTAATCAGTTCATCAAGCTTGGTTGACCTAATCTCGAACTTCTCCTTGAATTCATTTGCAGTAGCAAGTTCATCTCTGAGATCAACAATCTGCTTTTCAAGCTCTTCTTCATTATTTCTAGATTGTTCCAATTCAAGCTCCAAATGATTGAATCAATCAGTAATTCAGTTGCATTCTTCATATTTCTCTTTCAAGGACTGAGCAAGCTTCTCTTCATTCTTCTTCCTATCTTCAATCTCCTTGGACATCCTATCATAATAGATTCCATCTCATGCTTTAGAACTGCATTATCTCTGGCAAACTTTTCACATTCTTCAGTATTTTCCTTCAAGGCTTGACTCATTTGTTCATCTTCAATGCATTTACTCTCTTTTTGCTTGATTTGATCTTAGAGTTCCCTTCTCTTCTCACTAGACTTGTTGATTTTATCTTTCAATGATTGAATGAATTTCTCAGCATTCATGAAATTTTCTCGCAATTCCTAGACTTCAGATTTTGACTGATCAAGATCATCTAGGGCCACCAAAATTTGTTGTTGAAGGCTGCTTGAATCCATTGAAACACTTTCCAAGATCTTCCCCAAGTTGTTAAACTTCTTCTGAGGAATTGGTCTCTAATACCAATTATTGGAATCAAGGAACACTGAGAGGGGGGGTGAATCAGTGTTCTACAATTTCTAACTTTATTAATCTGATCTTTAAAGGACTGATAACATTCAACCAAAAGAAAGATGCATTAACATAAAAAAAAATCACAACACCATAACACAAGTATTTTTTATGCAAAAACCTTGTTAGGGGAAAAACCACGGTGGAGGTCAATCCACAATATTATTGGAGTATACTCAAAAAGATGTTTACAAAATGGGAATGCACTTACATTTAGGCACACTGTCTAGAGCTCACTCCCTTACAATCAATGTCAAAAGATAACGGGAGTGGTGAAATATGAAATAGCATCTACAAATGTTTGAGAATAGTTCTGGTTAAGCTCATAGATCGAATTCTTGACCTTCTGTCTGATTATGCTCTTCTGCTCTATTCTGCTTTAATTCGCTTCACAAATCCTCTTTTGCACAAGTGAAACTATGCACAATCACTCTACAATCCTTCTGATATTCACACACACATCAATACACTTTGTACATACACCAAAATGATATAATCGATCGCTTATATATATTCGCTACTAAGGATTTAATCGTTACATGTCGGCTTCAACAAAATAGAAAACATTTACAAACTGTCAACTCAAATCATGAATAATATATTCAATGTGTGCCAACCAAAGTTGGCCACAACATAGTGAGGACCCAAATCAAAATGCTCGAACACAAAAACACTTAAACAATTACTCCTTGAATATCTGCAACACGCTATATTCACTTAATCGGCCTTCATGCACTATTAAATAGAAAATCAATCAACCGGATCTTCTAACTTGCACATAATTCGATATGAGGCTCTA
This sequence comes from Sequoia sempervirens, assembly GCA_007258455.2. NCBI lineage: Eukaryota > Viridiplantae > Streptophyta > Pinopsida > Cupressales > Cupressaceae > Sequoia > Sequoia sempervirens. The sequence goes on along the minus strand of VDFB02252854.1, from coordinate 83,381 downwards.
AGATTCAAGGATAACATAGATCATACATCAAACAACCTTCCCTGAGATCCACAACTCAAAATGATAACACAAAATTGCATACAAATTGATGAACACAATTCTATCGAATGCTCTATTCTAGTTTAACTGTCTTTGATCTGTCTGCCAGTATGATCAAATGCTGACATGCAGATCAAATCACAGAATAGGGTTTCCATCAATGACAACACCAAATGATTTCTGCAATGTCTCTTGTCAACAACAATATTATTACCAAATTGATGGCTAACTATCTAAAAAAAAGTTCAAATTCCTTGATATCCTTTGAGTAGGGTTTTTCGTGAAGGGGCATCAAATTATAGATGGGATAGTTATTTCTTCTTAAACTATCTATTCCATGAGGCATTCTAAGAAAAATGTTATGTTTATCAAGCTAGACATGTCCAAATCTTAGGATAGGATTTGGTGGTATTTTCTTAGAAATATTTTATCTAAATTTAAATTTTGTTTAGAATGGATTAAATGAGCTATGATTTGTGTTATTTCAATGTCCTTTTTAGTTTTGATTAATGGAACCCCATATTCTAACTTTTTTTCTTCAAGAGCATTGAGACGAGGTGATCCCCTTTCACCACACATTTTCATTCTTACAATTGAGGGAATGGGAAGGTTCTTTATGTAGATGAGAGTCATTGGGATTATTTAGGGTTGAAAAGTGGCAACATATCTTGATTCTCATTCGTATCTTCAATTTGTAGATGATACTATCTTAATGGGTGTTGCTACTAGATTACTGAGGCAACCAATTTCAAGGGAGCTTTGGATATATATTTGATTTCCTTAGGTCAACAAATTAATTAGGATAAGTTAAATATTTATTTTTCAATACTCCTTTAGACATTCAACAAAGAATTATTTTTATTTTGTGGATCAAGATACGATAGCTTCCTTTGGAATATCTTAGAACTTTCTTATTAGTTGGTCTACCTAGTTACCCCTAATGGAAGTAGATTCTTGAAAAATTCAAAACAAGAGTTAATAATTGGAATTTTAAGTGTTTATCTATTGTTGGAAATCTTACCCTCCTAAAATCAGTGATGTGAGTTCTTCTTGTCTATATATGTTTGGTGCTTTTTTTCCCCAAAACTTCTTAAAAGGAGTTGATCCTCTATCCAAAAAAAAAAATTGGGTAGGGAATTTGGATTGTCATGAGTGGAGTCTTGTTAGTTGCGACCAGGTTTTTAGGCCTAAACAAAATGGAGATCTTGACCAAGTAAGAATTTTGAGTTTAATAGTGAAGCCTTGGTTGCTATTGTTTTTGGAGATGGTGTTAGCAACAAAATTAGCCTAAACATTTAGCTGATATTTTTTGAAGGAGGTTTTGCGAATGAGTTTAGCTTGGAAAGGATCTATGATTTTATATTGGTAAAAATGAAGCATCTCTTGTAAAATATGGACCCTTTTGGATTGTCAATCCAAGATGCAATGCTCATTTTTGGATAGATTCTTGGGATTTTATCCTTTGATTTTCATTTTATTTCCACATCTTCTAGCCTTAAGTAAGATTTTGTGGTGGCCAACTAGTCTAAATTTTATGATTTCAAGACCTCTTAGCTGGTGAGGAAAACTTATCTTTACTATTGGAAGGGGGCCATTCCACAACAATGGGTCCTAAACTTGGGACATCTTGATTTTTTCCTGAAATCATATATTTTTTAGAAAAACTAATGATTTAAGCCTTGAGGGATTCCATCTAAAGGGTTTTAATTAAAGAGGGTTAGATAAGATCCCCTTAGATCAAACCCCCTTGGATAGAACCCCTTTAGTCTTAAATCATACCAGCAATGGAATCTCCTTTGCACCTATCAAAATGTTGGAAAAAAATATTTTTCCTTTACCTTTTGAGGGATTATAAAGTCATTTAGAAATTACTTTTTGTAAGTATGTAGCTCTTATTGAAAGCTTTCCAAAAAGTATATTGTGAATGTTATTTTTTCACTAAACATCAAGGTATTTGTTTCACACACACACACAAAAAAAATAGAGAAAATTTTCTAAAAACTATGTGTGCACTAGTCATTGATGTTTTTGTTTTAGAAAAAATAAATATTATTATTTCAACACATACAAAATAGGTTATGTGTGATGACATACATCTATGTCCAAATTATAATTACTTTGACTTCAAAAATTAATTTAAAAAATTATGAAAAATATCCATGCACTAGATATTGATGTTAAAAATATATATTTTAAAAATATTAATTTTATCCTTTCAATAAAAAAGTTATGCATGATGACATAAATGTCACTTTTTAAAAATGTTATTTACTATAAAAAAAAATAAGTTATTAAAAGTTACATAAAAAAAATAATCATTTTTTTCTATTTTTTTTTTAAACATTTATTCAGAATCTACACACGAATCCTCACAAATCACTAGTTTACATCATCTCTAAATTATTAATGGTTTAGTTGCTATAGGTTTCCTAAAGTGAAATTTTGTAAAAATATTGATACTAATGTCCTACTTTGGCCAAAAAGTGGGGCATAGTATTGTCAGTTGACCCAGGGATTTGAGTTATTGGTCAATGGGAGTGATCTAAATGATCAAGCTGCTCTCTGTTCTATTTTTACGAGTTGACCTTTTTGTTCTCTAGAGGAGGCTAATGCCCTTATTTGAGGCTATGATCCAAAGGGAGTTTATTTAGTGTTTCATGGATACCAGGTTTTGCTGCTCTGTTTTGGAGGGTCTCAGCCTCCTGTCTGTAGTCTCCTGGTGTGACTAGAGGAGTTTCTCGCTTTTCGTACTGCTCTGGTTCCTCTTGGGTTCAGAGTTTTTGGGTAACCTTTGTGGTTGACTTGGCTATCTTTCTCAAAGGGGGTGTTCGGTTCTTCCTGGCCCTAGGTTCTCTCTTGGAGGAGCTCTCTATTTTTGGGTCTGTCATGGAAGCTGGGTATCTTTTCTAGATGTTTCTATGGACGTTGGAGGAGGTCTTGGGTTGTCTTGAGAGAGTCATGCTATATGGTTTATCTACTTTTGAGACTTTGCTTGTTAGGTGGACTGCCCTCCTTGTTGTTGCTTTGGGTAGAAGCTTGGTGGTTGCAGTTGTGGTCTCTCTCTTGAAGCTCATGCTTGCTCAACCAAAGGATCCAGTGTGTTTCCTCAATCTTCTGGAGCTTTGCCTTCCTACCATTTATGGTGCACTATGTCTTCTTTTGAGGCGAAGACAACTCTTGATGTTCAAGAGTCATTTCCTATTGAGTTGGAGGTGGGTGTGGTGGAAGTGGTTGGAAGTCCTCTTTTCTGGCATCCTCTGGTGGTGCTCCTATTGAGGTGGAATTTGTGGTGGTGTCTGAGGTTGCTGGAGAGGTGTGCTTTTGGTTTTTTGGGTTTTCACAACATCCTCTCGTATAGAGGGGAGCTCCTTCCTCTTGAGGTGGATTTGGAGTTGGTCTATGGTGTTGTTGGGAGCTCCAAGGGGTGTGTTTCCTTTTATGTGCTAGGTAGCCCAATCAAATAAACATAGTAATTTTTATCAATTCTAGAATGTATAGTAATCAAAAACCATTACAAAAAAGTAGGAATTATCAATAGGGATAATTAGGTCTATCTTTACAAATATTTTTTCTCCCTCCAATAGTTGTGTTCCTCTTTCTGCATTTCATTGCAATATATATCCTTTTCTTTGAAATTAAAATTAAAAAAATACTAATAAAGCCCCCCAAATTTCTCTAGTAATCATCCACCCCTAAAACAAGCATATAATTTAATAAAATGAATTGTTTAAAATAAGGTAGGTAGTTACAACAATTTCTATTTTTAGGAGAGCAATATCTTGAAGACATTCAACTATTTGAGTTTATAGTCATACTAAAAGACAAAATAAATTAATTAAAAAAAAAAATTCTTATTTTTTTATAGTGACACACAATTGTATGTAATCCCTTGGATGATCCTACATCATGGTGCACCAAACATAATCCCTTGTTTATATGAGAAGAAATCTTTACCAAATGTCTAGGCCCCACCAAATTAATTCAAGTGTAAATTGTTATATATAGCTAATAGATGTCGACAAGTAAAAGAATTCTAGTTTGAATTTTTTAATTTAAAATATATATTTAAAAAAATGGAAAAGAAGATAATTACATTAATTTTCAAATTTGAAAAAATTACATAAATATTTCCAAATAGAAACAATTGTCACTAAAGTCCATAGAGTAAAAATCCAAGGAGGTTTAAGTTACAAACTCACCTCCTCCAAGACTAAGGGATTCACAAAACCATAAAGTCTTAGAAAACCTAAATAAAAGGATAAACCATCAACCCAAACCATTTTGAAGGAGCATTAGAAATTGAAGACAATGAGCCAAAGATAGAGATCTCCAATCCATAAATTTCAATTATAATCAATATTAGATGTCCATTTAACCAAACAATAAACAACAACATTCCACTCTCTAGAAATATGAATAAAAGAAATGGGATGAAAATTTCTTGATAGATGAAGAATTTTCTCCACATACAAATCCAACCACTAAAAAGATGTTGAAAATTTTCAATTATTCAAAAGGGAATAAAATCATAAAATATATCTATCATATAACATTTTTCTAGAACCTAGTTCACAAGCTTTCTCCATAGCCACACAAAAAATTTGAGTCTCCTTTTGATTATTAGTACCAATCCCCATAGATAAGAGAAAAATAAATGAACCAACCCAAAATTATGCCTCCTAACTCCACCAATCCTTGCAACACCTAGATTACTTGAACATGAAGAACCATCAATATTAATTTTAAAATATCTTAATGGTGGAGGAGATAATTTATCAACTCTATAGAAATATTTAAATACCCCAAATCTAACTTCTTTAAAATTAGATTTTAAGAAGTAGATAGGATTGCATCCATAGAGAATTTGGCCAATTTTTTTTAAAGTAAATCTAAAACCTTTTTCCAAATATTCCCAACAAAACTATGATAATCTTGGAAGATCCAATGATTTATTTCCAACCAGGTTTTCCAAAGAATAAAAATAGGACCTATTTCCTAGGCAACTAGCAAAATTGAAGTTAAAGCAAGGAGTTGCCCCAAGCTAGCCCAAAATTCAAATAAAGAAATATCATGAACAAAAGGCTTATTCCTAATATGCCACCCCTACCTCTAGAGGCCCTCAAAAAAAGAACATTGGAAGACAAGGTGAAACACACACTCCTCACAAACCCCACAAAGAGCACATTTGGAAGGGCCTTGGAAACTTATTTTTCTTATGTTATCCCAAGTGAGACATTTATTTTGACAAAGAAGCCAAAAAAAGAAGTTACACTTTGACCTTGAATAATAATTATTCCATATTTTTTGTGACTAGGGAAAATATCATATCTATTTTTTTTTAAGAATTTTGATTAGGGGTAAAACATGAGTTTTGAAGGGGCCTGAAACCCTATACAAAAGAAGACAACTGGAACTGAAGAAAACAACACTAAGCACAAATTAGCCCATCAACAACAAGCTGCTAAACAGATAACTCACAAACCAACATCAGCTCGACAACAACCTCTAATAGATTATCATGACTACACAGGCTAAAAAAGACAAGGGCCCGAATCCCCAATACAACCTAGTTTTAACCGAGACCAGAAACCCCTAAAGAATCCACCTGCATCTGCTAGGCATCAACAACCCAGCCACTCATGGAGATATAGCAATGACCACCTAAAACAATCAGGTAGAAATGCAACACAATTGCATCAACCAAGTCTTGATAGTAAAAACCACCTGAAACAATAAGACAACATAGCAACAAAGTAGCATCCAACCATCTACTCAAAATAAGCAACACCAAGCTCATCAAAGAAAAAATTAATTTAATGGTAAAGAACACCATTAAACCCAACCCCCTAATCAAAAACATATTGTATCATTCTATAGTTTTGCTAATAATTTTGTTTAAGATTATGATAATTTTTCTAGCTTAGAACTTTTAGGTGTGTTGACTACATTAGTTTGTTATCATAGCAGACACACCTTTTTATAGTGGAGGCTTGACTAGTAAGAGCTCATAGATTGGATTATAGAAATGAAAATTAATTTGACTATGAATCAATAGAGGAGCCCAAGAAAATATTTTTTTGTGCAAAGGTTAAAAGTTCATGCAGCTTTATGGTGAGACTATCTAGAAACTAAGAGACAAAGAAGGAAAGAGAGAATTATAACGTTCAGGATAGAGTGGTGTCTAAACTAAAGGCCAAATTCTTTCCTTTAAACTATCAAATAAGCTTATTAAAAATATTTACAAAATTTGAGCCAAAGAGAAGCAGGTGTGGAGTACACTGAGGGGTTTGACAAACTCACTATAAGAGTTGGATACATCGAGGATGGTCTAGAAAAATAGCAAGTATGTGCATGGACTACATTTTGTCATGTCCCCTCTATTTTGACTAATTAATATTATTATTAATTAAAAAAACACACTATATTAAATTATAAATAAAAATAAATAAATAAAATATATAATATAAATTAAAATTAAGTTTCCAAACTAGGTGCTTGAAATTCGGTTCTCAAAGAGCAAACAAGAAGGTATAAATCCAAGTTTTAGAGCAAATTTCAAGCATCTAGTTAATTTTTGGTAGTTGACCTATTTGGAGTAATTTTTCTGGTGTGCAAGAGAGGATGAAACCTCTTGATTGACTTTGTGAGGTTAGGATGAAATCCCTACTTCTATCTTGGAAAATTCAAACTAGGGTTTATAGATTGGCTAATATTTGTGATCTCATTATTAATTTCAAGAGTACAAGCATTGACCTGGAGATTAGAACTATAATCAAGTACTACTTATGCAATAGTCCATCATTATTTTGAGGGAATCATACCATTTTTGGAGGGAACAAAAGGGGAAATTCCATGGGGATTTGATTATAGATTTAGTTCCAATTTATTATTGCGTTCATACTACTAGATCTAAATAAAATTAACAAAAAGGAGGGTGAGATTACAATAATTAAAAAGTATTTTAATTTTTAACTAATTCAATTCATCTATTCCTAATCTAGCTTGTAATAAGTTAACTAATAGCATAGCTTGCATTAAACTATAATTCAAACGGGCCACTCTTGGGTCAATTCACCACTTAGGTTAGTTAATGGGAAAAAGAAGGAGACTATAGTAGCTACTCTACATACATATGGGGTCGTTGTTCTAAATCTAGACCTAAGCACTAGAAAAATTTTGTCATTCATTTCAAATTTGGGCATTATATCAGGGTCTACAATCACTCGTATTTAGATTGGGGTATATACCTTACATCTCCTGAGAGGAAAGTAGGTCGTTTATGAGTAAAATTAGGCTTTGTATGTTTAGGGTTTAGTTCTTATTTGAAAATAATTTATTGGTAAATATAAATTTGACAATATACACCCTTACATTTGTATTTAAAAGATGTTAATTATATGGTTGATCAAACTTTCAAATATATTATAGAAATATAATATATACATGTTTTGTTTCAAACTTATTTGAAAGCTTGGGAGTTATTAATTTTATCACTTAATGTTGCTCTAATAATCTCCTCTTAGAAGGAATGTAACAAAAAGTATACCAATAGAGATAAGTATAACAATTAGGTTAATAGTAAGGACATCTAATTGAAATCAGATATGAGGTCTCAAGGTCAAGCCATGTGGAGTATGGTGGGCTTGTAATGCCCCAACTAGATGAAAATACAATATTTTCATGATGGTGTTGAATTCCCATTGGATGAAAAACAAGGGATAGGACCACTCCCAAATCGGGAAGCCACATGTTCATGAGGGGGTTGGCCATCTAGGCACTCTAGTGGGATGAAAACCTTGCCCTTAATACTAGTGAGTTTCATTCACTAACATTTTATAAATTTTTTGTAGTGGTTTCTTAGATTGGTATTAGAGTGGTCTTTTCTTGGTATCCTATGAGATAGTTGTGATGCAAATTAATGCAAGGGAGTGATAGGAAAATTAGATACCAATGAAGGGATAAAAATAAAGAATGATCCATGGGTGACTTAAATGAAGAAGTAAGAATTCATTGAATCATTAGAAATAAAAATAGGTAGTTGGCCAAGGAATTTTAATCTTCCATGGGAGAGTGCATGGAAAAAATAATTTACAATTTTAGAGGAATGAATCAACAATGAAGTTTTGGTAGACCCAATTAGAATTTTGGAGAAGGTATCTACTTAGCTAGAATGGTATAGTCTCAATTAATCCTGCAATGAAGATAGTTTTAAGAAAAAAATTACAAAGAGAAGAAGAGGACCAATTTGAAGAAGAGAAACCATTACCACCAAGGCAAGAGGATGAGATGGCAAGGTATCATGTAGATTACAATTCTCTATGTATAGAAATTTGTTATCAAATGTATTTGATTGAGTACTATGAGATGAAAAAGAGGAAGGGGCATAGAAGGGGAAGGAGATATTATTAGGATCAATCCTAAAGATACATATAACACAAATTGGGGAAGATCACTATACCTACTTATGATGGATCAAATAATTATAAAATTAGGGCATGGTTGTAAAATTTCGATACCTACTTATTAAAATCCATGTATGAGGAGGAAGAAAGTAATTTATACTCCTTACACCTAGAGGGTGTGGCTCATAAATTGTGGTACCATAACATGGTGACTCAAGGGAATGGTTATATTACTACTCTAGATGGTTATATTACTACTCTAGAAGAGTTCAACTAGAAATTAATAAAGAGATTTGATTGGAAGGATCTAGAGATTCATTTCAAAGAGTTAGCATAATTGAGGTAGGAGGGTATAGTTGAGCATTGTGTGGTAGAGTTTCAAAGGCTAGCAGTGGTGGTTTCATATGTGATTGAGAGGAGGCTCATAATGGTATTCATAGATGGTCTAATCGAACCACTTAAGGGTTTGGTGAGGGTATTTGATTTAGGTTCCCTATAGGAGGGCATCAAGAGAGCTTTTAATTTAGAGGAATTAGTTATTAAGAATAATTTCTACTCCAAGAATGTACAATTGAGCTTGTATAAGAAACCTTTTCATAAAGTTTTCCATCAACTTAAGGCATTATCTCCAAAACCAAGCAAACTTGAATAATCCAAGAATGAACTTTGAAGGAAAAAACTATGCTTTTATCATAGAGAGTTATGGAGTCTAAGGCATATATGTCTAGGAAAGGGATTTGTACATTACATAGAAGTGGTTTCTATTGAGGATCCCAAGGTAAACAAACTAAAGCATGAGGATGTAGTTGATGTAATAGAGCAAGAGGGAAAGCAAGAATGAGAGTGGTGATTCATGATTATTGTCTTTTATTTTCATACATATATTGCTACATCTCTCTATTTTTATGGACTTCATGCATTAATACATTATTAAATACCTCTAACTACTTGAATAAGGGATAGATAATGTGTTTTAGTGCTTATTATTTCAATGATTGAATATTCTTGAATATTTATAATATTTCTTGCCTCTGTGCATATATATTTGTGTTTTTGAGAAAAAAAAATTGTAAGATCCAAGGATTGAGAATTCTAGATCTCTACAGAGCTGGCCATGAGGGAAAGGCAACCAGCTTTGGAGTGGGTCATAGAGCTCTAGATTAGCATTTTGATTTATATTTGTTCATTCCTCTTCCATGTCGAAGCTAGCTCAAACAATTTTGTGCCTAAATTTATTCTTGGTATATGTAACATAAAGATCAAGGCAACCTCAAATGACTCCAATTGTCCAAATGGTCCTCATAAAATTTTTGACTGACTGCATACCCCATTTCCTATACTATTTTTAGTTTGAAGTTGAGTTATATGATTAACTAGAGTTCTTCAAGGAAATTTCCCTAAAATAGGTCATATGCATGTATGGCCTCATACCTCTAATCAAGGATATATCCTACTTAGGATAGCTATGATCTCTTGTTGGAATAAAAAAATGCTAGCATTAAAAACAAAATAACAAAAAAAAATTGGTCTAATTTATTTCTTAGTTCAATCCAATTTAGTTTCTAATTTAGTTCAGTCCAACTACAAAATAAGGCTTGAATATATAATGAGTCATTAGATGAGAAATACAGTTCTCTGTTCTTGAATTTTTCATTTTTTCTAGTATATATTCATTTCTCCTTATTGTAATACTACTGGATTTGGTCCCATTATATGAAAATAAGAAAGTGATTTTTGCATAATTTAATGTTCACTTAAGGAGATCTTTTTAGAAGGGGACTCGAGCCCACTCTATTAGGAGTTGATCTTCAGGTATTCTTTTTATTTGTTAATTTTTGTTATTACAGAGTATTGCGATTAGAATATTTTTTGTTCGCCATCAATTTTTGTTAGTCTTTAGTCATTCATAAAATAATAAAAATCCTAAAAATTGATAGAAACATTCACCTTTCAAGAACTTACTTTCCAAGTTTTAATTTTGTTTATCATTCATTTGAGCATGTTTATTTTCTTTTTTCTAGTACAAATAAACATACCTTTATTTATAGTTGAATATTTGTGTGTTGCAATAACATAGATTGTTGTTTCTAGAATGTGCATTTATGTTTAAGTAATGGAGACAAGTATTTTATCTAAATTTCTTTACATTATCATTGTTTGAATTTAAGAATAGGATCACCAATTTGAAACCTCAAAAGCTTACTCTATAAAGCTTTAGACACCACCTGAATTGATAAAGTTAAATGATAAGAAACAAGATGACTACAATGGTCCTATCAAAGAGGTTACATGAGAAATACTATCCACTCTTTTAGGTGCACCTAGGTGTCATCCTTTTTGAAATCTTGCAGGGTCATAGAGTGACAAGATTGATTGATGGTGGGGCCACCCAAAACTTTAGTGAGACGGCCTGGTAACTAGGATGGGATTAAAGATAGATAATTTTGAGAGATTCAACATGATAGTAGCTGATGGGATTTTTATTCCATGCAATATTGCAACTAATTTGTACTGCAATATTATATGATTTTGTGGGCTCATGTTTTTCAACAGGGATATAGGTGTTGTTTAGTTCTCTATTTTTAGATTTAGAAAGTTAAATTAGAATTATTTTTCTTGCTGGCCTTTATTGGCTGTATATATCAATGCACTTGAATAGATTTGATGGGGGCTAGACAGTAAAGATTCCTTCTTCATTTAAACGAGAGATTGTCTATGTTGTAGCATTATTATTTGCTATATTAAAACTTTCTAGATGCTGAATTGATTTTTGGCTGCTACATTTTTAGTGTAGCTTTATAGTTCCTGCTGCGATTCTTTTCTATCTGCTGTGTCTATGCATCTTTTGCTAACTGTAAATTGCAGGAACAGGGTATTGCTTGAGAAATTAACTTGCAGGTTCTGGAAAGTGTCTGCATCAATTGTTTGAGAGATTACTCTATAAGGATGGCCATGTCTTTTATGATGTTAGTGATATGTATTTGACAATCTTGTAGAAGACGTGAAAGGTTACCTTCAAACTGTAAGGAACCCATTTGCCTAATCTCCTTTAACAGCATTACTCTACATATTATTTTAATATAAAGAAAGGGAGATTTATAGGTAAATAGAAGATAAAGACCATAAATATTTGTCAAATACAAATTGTATCTTTGCAAGACAATGTTGTACAAAATTTGTTTATAAATGCCATTTTGAATCTAAAATTTTGATATTGCAAAAGTAATTTAGATAAGATGAGAATATCACTCATTCAACGCATGGGAATTGGGAACATGCTAAGAATAACAATATGATAGTAAAAAATTATGTGTATTACAAAATAACAGGAATGATTAGTAATGCTTTATTTCAGAAAATCCACCCCTTTAAAAAGTCCCCCACACTCTACTGAAGTAACATGGCTCTCAGAGGATGAATTCGGGGGTTGTTGCTCTTGTTGAGAATAGACTACAGCAGGTGTTACAGGCATGGTTTTCAAAGCTCCTTGTTGAATAAGATAATCCCATCTGTCTTGTATCAAATAAAATGCCGCTATCACGGATATCTCAATGGAAAACAGAATGTTGATCGTTCTTAAGCTTGTTAAGCTCATGAGTTCGTATGCATGAAACCCAATATAAGTATTCACAATCCCCAGTATTACTCCTCCAGTTCCTAATAGCCAGTGAACAAAGTACCATAGACATCTCCCTTGCATGCCCCTGAGGTTCAAATGAAAAGTCAGTTAATGAAACTTTTGCTTTCCATCGCAGTATCTTTCTTTTTAACTATCATGCATACATATGTGATATGCACTTTTGTAAGTATCAGGCTAATATAAACATTGAACAACTCTCTTCAACAAATATTATATCCATTCAAATAAACTTAAACACAGTGATCAGATCTGAGTGCCCCTCAGGGAAAAGCATAAGACTAGTCTCTCTGTCAAATGTATTTCCTAATGTAGTACATTTTAATGTAAATTTGAAGCTTTTCTTAAAAAGACAGAAATATAGGTAAAGAAACTCAAGGAGACTGGGAAGTTGATGAGAGAGGTTCCAAAGAGTACAAGCTCAATGCAAAAATGTAGTCTAGATTACTGATATACAATCTAAATGTGGTAAAATGATAGGTTGAGTACTAGTCCATAAGGCTTGACATAAGAGATTACTTTGGCACTTGTCAGACAAACAACTGAAAGTTTCATAAAGAGTAACAACCTTTGATCATAGTAGAGCTGGAATAGCAAGTAGAATATCCTTACTACTTGAGATCTGAGAAAGAAAGAGTCGCTGAGAAAACTATTATCATGGCATTCATATGACTAAAACTTCATGGTATGAGCGGTTTTTCAAGCAATAGAATCAAAAATACATATATACACATTGTAAATATGCAAGGAAATCTGAAAATAACCTAATTTACCTTTGAGGTCTCAGGAAACCCACAATAGGTTGAAGCCAGACAATGATGTACAGGCTGAGGCCCAGCCTTCGATGGGTATGGTAGAACTTGTTATTGAATTTGACCAGAGATATAATTGCATCGGCAGTTGCTAGAACGACAGCTAATGTCTGTTTGCACATTAAGGATCAATATTAGGAAGATATGAAATGGAAATGAAAAATTGGGGACAGGTGATTGAGGGGAAGTAGAAGGTTGCAGCTTCCTACCTGTAGACCAACATGGATATAGAATAGAACTTCAAGTTTTCTTGTAGAGCCCTGCTGTTTGGCAGCCCTGGACATCCGAATCACTATTATGGCTATAGGCATGAGAAATCCCATTGATGCCCACATGAGGAAACCATGTGCCTTCTCATATGCCAGTGATTTCTGCAAAAACAGTCTTATATGTCATAAAGCAAATGATATATACGCAGAGCAGATTAACAAGGGTCAAAATTTTGCAGTATGAAATGTTGAAGATCTACTCCAAATAGTGTACTTTTGAAACCAGAAAGTCAATTTAATGTATATTTGTGAATGCATATGGATATTACCTTTACAACAAAATGCTTCCCATAATCGGTATACTGAACTGACTTATCCAGAGCTGTTACGCTTAGAACAAGACTTGCACCTAGGAAAATGAATAAACATTGCAGTCCCCCCATAGTATTGAAGCGTACTAACCGTGGATGGTCTAATCCCAGGAGGAAATATCAGCATGAAGACACAGTCCAAAACTAATAGCAATATGTAACGGAGCTAATATCCCCGCTCTGTACAGCAACGCAAAATGCAGATACAATATCAATCATCCATAAGGAAATACTTTAAAACTATGGGCATTCAATACAATTAGATTTCCACAATCCATAAGACTTAATTTTGCTGCTTAAAAACTATGGGTATTCAATATAATTAGATTTCCACAATCCATAAGAATTAATTTTGCTGCTTCCACAATCTATATGATGAAAAACACCAGCACACAATCAAAACCAGAAACAGCAAAAATTAACTATGGGCATTGTTTTAATTTTCATTAAAAGCACGAGACTCCTTGAGGCTTAACCAGAGATGAACATATCACAATTAAACAATAAGAAATCAAAAGCTACAAATTACCTCAAGGGTGCATTCAGAAGTAGATTATAGAGGCTACATTATGAGCATTTTTGGGTAAAAAACAGAGAGTCCATGAGGGCTAGACTGACATAAACATAGGCCCAAAAAAAGAAAAATTACAAATCGGGGGCTACAGCTTACCACAATGAACGTTTCATAGTATATTTATAAGTATGTTCTTCACCTGTTGAGACTTTTAACGCTTCAAAGCTCCTTCTGTCTTTAGCCCAAGACCCAATAGTTGCACAATTGCATTGAATACCACAAATTTGAGAGATCAAATTTGAAGGGCAGAGTTATTTTCCTTCAATGTGAAAGGCTCTTACCAATGCACATTTTTGTTAGAAACCAAAACTAAAAGGACTAGCTCTGCTCTTTCATAATTCTAAACCAGCCAACCAAAGACCAAATTTGAAGGTTGAGGTCTCTCTTCAAAAATCCTCTGAAAAGCAAATCAAGTCAGCTACAAAATCAATTTTTTAAACAAATTACATGCACCATATAACCTTCTAAAACCACCCAAGTTCTCATATCTAATCCATACATGCCTTAAAACAACTGTAAAGAAGGCATGGCAGTCCCGGAGGACGACTTTTCACAGTAAATATGATACAACAGAGATATATCAGGCCCAAAGCACAACAACCAACAGCACTGCCACCCTCTACAATCAAAAGCTTGCATGATAACTGTGATCCATACCATGTTCTGCTATGATTATATAAGCAATGTGGCCCCTACTTGGACCTCAGGTAAATACATGACTTTTACTTTTTTCTTTTGATTTTAAGCTTTTCCCCACCCAGTGGATTGCTTGATCAGTCCAAGCTAACTTTCTGATTGCATGTCCCCACACAGCACTAAAACAATTAACTTTTTTATGTTGTGGACTGTGGGCTGGCATGGAACAGGAATATTTTAATCTTTGTTTTTTCTTCTTGAATACGACATTTGAATTTGTGCTTAGGGTTGTACTAGAAGGTAGAAAGTCAAAAGGAATTTACATAGAATAAAAAAATTCAACCCTTCATAAGAAGAAATACTAGATAAAGTGCTCTGAAATCTTATCCAGGGTGCTCTCAGTGGTGTTGTAAAAGTAGTTTGACAGTCCACCATGGATGGAGGAGGATGTGCAGAGCAGATAACTTTTTTGTAGCAGCCTTTTTGAATTTTGAGGATTGTAGCAGCCTTTTTTATTCTGAAGGACTAACATATGATTTTTAGATTTGGTAATCTTTTTGGGGTTTTCCAAATTTGCCCTATTACAAAGTTATAGCTGGTACACATTTTGTATTTTGGTATGATTTAGGTTAGTGGGTATTATTAATGTGGAAAGTCAGTCCTTAATTTGACTTGCCACTGTATTTAATTGGAATCATTAATTTTCACATACTTAGATTTGTAGTAAAGACGAGGCAATATGACTAAGGGAGGATCTTAAGTATTAAGAGACCAAGACAACTTTTCAGAATAAGCTTTTGGACATAATATATTAAGTAAAAGATCCTTTTTCTCTCAAATTTGTTTTTGAGATCAAGTTTATTTTTAGATTAAACAGAATTTTTGTATAAGTGATTTTATAAGTCATGTGGTGAAGTTAGATATTAAAATTGGTTTATAATTATATATATAAAAATAAATTTATAAGAGAATTATTTTACATATTTGTACATGTTTGATCTTCTCTAAAGTATATAAGACAACTTAAAATACACAATTATATTTTTATATTGTTGTCTATTTTACAATATGTTTTTAATGTTGAAAGTTTAATACTAATGTTTTATTTTTCATATGTTTTAGGTTTGTTTTAATTAATGTTCTAAATATAACAATTAGTTTGTAAGTGGTATATTCTTGTGTGCATTTAGCTCATGACATTCTCAATCTCCAAAGATTCATCATTGGTCTCTAGATTTATTGTGGATCAAAATGGGTGTAGACTTGATCAAATCCTCAAATTTTTAACATTCAAAATTTAAATTCCTACTTTACCAACCATTTCACTAGCCATTGTGAGCCAACTTAGTATGTGTTGTGTTGATTTGTGAGGTTGATTGTTGTATTTAAAGACCTCCATTCACTCATTTGAAAATTATATTGGAGATCATCTAAAGCATGCTAGGTTTTATTGATAGAACATTTATGAGAGCATAAAAGTAGCATTTATTAGAGGAATATTAAATATGTTTTCCTAGGTCCATTGCACAATTACTTTTCGTCTTTAAACCTTATGTTTAGAGTCGTAAAGTCAAAAAAATAGGGGTTTTCCCAAGAACTTGACCATTGCAATCTTGAAAAATCTCTAAATGTGTTTGTAAACATCAACTATCACTACACAAACCCAAACACTAGAAATCAAGGAGAGAAAATCCCAACAATTTACATTTCAGCAAATCAAATCCAAACTTTCAAGTTCAAATCCATCCATAGGTTCAGGTCCACACTTGCAAAAGTGACCTAAGACTATGCACAATCAAATTTCACAAATCAACCAGAGTCTCAAAATTTAGAATATTGACAAATGGACTCATGACATCTAGACAAAATTTTCTACATGAACATCAAAACTAAGTACTTCTACATTTAATCTATTTTTTTGTAATTTTTTAATCATTTAGTTTTATATTATTAATTATTGATGATCAATCCTAGCTATTTTATCTAGGTTAATTGAATGCATTTATTTAGTTAGCTTAGATAGCTTATAAAAATTATTTATTTTTATAACATTTTTGGTGGATTTGACTTTCCTGCACCCTCTAGGATTTTGCTTTAGGATTTATTCTTCTTTCATAAGGAGTTTATTTTTTTATTTCATTTATCTTATATCAAATTTGATTAGGGTTTATATCCGCGCTTATTTGTTTCACATTGATGTATTCATATTAGGGTTTAGGTCTTTATTCCATAATCTCTCTTTGATATGTATCCACCCACCCTTGGATTGTGCATTATTACTATATCATTTGTCATGGATTCTCATAATCCATTGTCTTTGACCTCTATTCATGCTTCTCTTACATATTTTGATATGTTTGTATAATTTATGATATTTGATACCACTACAATTGATATACTCATGTCCCTTTTATCATTAGATGGGATTATATTTGTGTAGAGGTATTATTTCATAATGTGGTTATTGTTTCCTCCTTCATTGACTTAGTTATTTTCTCCCCTTCCCTTTTGAATACTCTCACTTCACATATCCATGCACCTTGTGTTGCTTCCATTTCTTATATGGATAGTGTTAGTGATGTTCTTAAGCATAGTGACACTTCACCTTTTAGCACTTTTCATTCACATGTAATAAACCATGATATGTATTTCATTGTGGGCATTTATGATGTCAATTCACCTTCTAGCAACAATATTTAATTAGTTACACATGATAACGTTATTCCTTAAAATGTTAATACATCTACATGTTGTGATACTCTTTCTCATATCACTTATGCATCTCCATGTTTTATGCTCCAAATTAAGCCATATTTTTAAAGAACATGCCTATTTTTCATTCCTTACATACCCGACAATATTATACTATAGTTGGACATACATATCACAAAAAGGATAAGAAATATGATTTACTTGATCAACTTAATAGTAATTTAGCCAAAATATATCTTTGGGACAATGCATTCATCAAAATAATAAACATGTTTTAAGACAAGCTTTATCTAGAATCATTGTTCCATATAATTGTAGCATCGTAAATTATCGACCTCGACAATTTCACACTATGTTTAGCTCCCCTTTATATGCTTGGACCTAATTGTACTAATTATTTGTTCATTTTATTATCATTTTCAAAAAATCAGGACAAAATTGGGAATTTAAATTATTTATTTATTTAATGAGCATTTAAATCCCAAAATAGGCCTGATCAAGGGTTCTCTTGCCCTTGACCACCCTATTTTGGCCCAATTTTTAAATATTTTATTGTCGGTATTTTTATGTTGCAAATTCAAATTCCTTTGTCAAATTTCCACAATTAATATTACAAGAAACAAATAAATGCATATAAATTTAAGTCTTTTTCACAATTTGAATATCTAGCAATCTAGGAAATCAATTGAGCAATTTGAGCATTCTAAAAGCAATCAAGAGCGGAATAACTAGCATTATTACAACACATTTTTATCAACCAAGATTCATGTTAACAATGCATCAAGTTTATAAGTGAAATGAAGAAAAATATAAAGGTTAGGGGCACCCAAAATAGGGGTATGCCAAACCTATCCTCCTTCTATTTCATTAGGAAATGACATCCACACAAAGAATTGGCTTACAACCCTTAGGTGAGTCAACTCAAGGTGTAAATCTGCAAATTTCCTTATGACTAAAGGATGGGGGTTAGGTTCACTAGGCACTTTTGGGAGAAAAAATAAAAATAGCAAATCAACCCAATTATGCCAAATTAAACTTAAAACAACTATGTTAAACTCAAAATAAGTAGAACTAAAAATCTAATTGCAAATCTAAGAAGGGAAGAGTTGTGTTTACCAATCACCAAAAGTGATTTTTGAAAGGTTGATTGGGACTCATTCACCCAAGGGAGAATAGGTCCACTGTCATTTGGTTTTTTTACAACTCTTGGGAGCCTCTAATATAGATCTAAATCTTCCAATTTGTCCAAGTGGCAGTGTTGGAATGTTGGAAATAAATTTTGTATGTGAGTACTTCTGTGAGATGACAACTTTGGCAACTTTGTCAACTTCTTCAAATTTTCTCTCCAAGAGATCTTCAAGCTTTCTTCCACCTAGATATGCAAACACAAAATAAGAGCAAAAAAATGTTTGTTTTTGGTGAATGGGGGTTTACCTTGGTCAAACCCTATTTTGGTAATCAAACCTTGAAATGAATAAAAGAATGAAAGAGGGAATGAACAATGAACAATGCTATGTTACCACTCAACAAGTCCTTGAATAAACCTTGGGATCTATAGATCTCCAACTTGCATGAAATGGCTTCAATGGATGTGGATCTTGAACTTTGAATCTTGCTTGAAATAGTGCTTTGAATGCTTGATTTGATCATGAAACCTACATCACAATGTTAGCTCCAAAATCATGCATGATGCAAGAAGAATTTAACATGACAATTGGATCTTAAATGTTGCAATAAAACTATGATAAATCTTCTCTTGAACTCCTTTGATCACAATATTTTCCTTAGGAATGCTTCTTGAAATCTTCTAGGTGAAACATAGTGAAATAACCTTATATTTATAGATATGTATCCTTAATTTCCCGAAATTCAAATATCACAAGCCGGCATTGAATCACAAATTTGAATATGTTAAAATACCACCAAAAACATAATTTAAATTTAGGTCCTAAGGTCCAGGGAGGGCCCATTCACCCATGCGTGAATGGGTCCCAGGTCCATAAACCTAGGACACACATTGCTCAATGAGAATTGTTATGTTAAGGCATTAATGAATGTTGGGTTTCCTCTTCAAAAAATGTAATTAAATAGGCTTGGTAAATGAATTAAAGGGATAATTAAGAAAAAATTACACTTAATTAATTAAGGGAGCCCTAAATAAGTGTGAAAATGTAAAGGGATACACCTTCCAACACTAAATTAAGGCACAATTAAGTCCAAATTAGCTAGGAGGGCCCAAACAAGTGAGAAAATGTAAAGGGATACATTTGTTGTCACTACAATAAGTAAGATTGTTCATGTTTATGTTCATTTTTTTTTGTGATTACTAACACTTGCAAGACTTTCAATCAAGCATAAAATTCTTCTTGTATTAGATGTGTATCATGACTTCAATCCATCAAGGAAAGAAGATATTCGTGTCAAGTTGTAGCACTTGTCATTTATCACTTTTTTTAATCCATTTATCTCTACCTGGCCAAGGGTAAGTACTATTTACATCATCATATCCATTGTGGAGGTGAAAACACTAAAACGAGGTTTGACTTAGGAAAGCCCCTATATGGAACAACCCTTTCTCCCCTCTCTTTTTTTCAAGTAACAAATCTGAAGCGAAATTAGGAGAAGATAGAAGAACCTACTAGCAAGATCAAGCATCCAAGCATACTCATTCATTAAATTAGAGTAAGAGAGATTATTTATCAATAGATGAAGTTTCAAAGTTGAGTCCAACAAGAGAATACCTACAGATTGTAACCTATTGATACCTATTTTCATATTCCCAAAAGCACAATTTCCAATCTAGGGAGACCATGCCCTTGACCAAGTAGTTTCAACTCAAATTTGAATGCCAGGTTCTTATGTCTCTACTTTCTAATTTAATATAAACAATTTCAATATCTCAATCTTGTACCTTTTCTAAATTTACATCAGTTTTTTGTAGTTGCATAGTTAACCTAGTTCACAATCAATCACATAAATTTAATTCTAATCCTAATCAACCCTCCCAAAAATAGGGACCACAATCTTCATCAACCATTTTGGCTCTTCCTTGAGAAAAGTAGTCAAGTGGTCTTGTATGTGTTAGGAGATAATATATAATAGCCACATTCTTAATACATTTCCTACATAACCCCATGAGAGAAAAGCATGCATGCAATCTTATAGAATAGCCATAATGTATAGATCAAAATAGACAAGCCACAAGATAACACAAGATATACCCTGGGAAAACCCTCAAGAGGGAAAACCCAACCTCCAAAAGTATCCACACTCCATCTATTAGTCAACAATAAAACAATACATGCACTTACAAGAGTTACCATGAATGCTTTTGAAGGATTAGACCTCTCCAATGAATCCTCCATGTGTCCAAGCATGAATCCACACATCTAATGCCATGCTTCACATATGAACTCCTCAAAAAAACTCAATAATGACAACCCACTCACCTAGCCAACCTTAACCACTAAACATGCACTTGCTTTTATAGACTCGAGCTCACACAAATACAACCAAGTGGTAAGATAAAACCATGTACCACAAAACTACATGAATACAAAACCACCGACCTCTCATTTAATATTGGGTACTAAGTTTTCACTTTATTAAATGCTTTCCCAAATATTAAATTATTAGTTCATCTCTCTCACACATTAAATAATAATTCAATGTTACAATACAATATACAAGTGGTCCCCAAATAATTACCTAGTGTGATTAACCACACCTCCTAGGTGCATCACAACTAAATAATTATTTAATTACAACATCATGATAAATTAAATTATGCAACGGTGTACAACACCATATCCCAATAGTATGATCATTTTTGTGCCCTATTTTATGTGATGTAAGTAGTAAGGAGTGATTTGGATCCTAGGTCCTCTTTCCCAAATCACAATATTTTTATTGAACTACACAAATAGTTACTATTATTGATACTATTTATAAGTTTAAATCTAAGATTTTGTTTGTATCTCATGAGCTACCTCCTCCCCATAAATTGTTCATAAAATTTTACCATCATACATTGTAATTAAATATAGTATATATGAATTAAACAAGCTCTAATTGATAATGAATATAGTTTAAATATTTGTCACAAAGACATTGTATGTAATCAAAGTTGATTCTATCATTTTTCCAAAAATGGGAATTACTATCACTAGGTTTGATAATTTAAATCATAAGCCCCTTGGTTTTTTTACTTTTCCTAGATTAATTTGGTAGTATTACACTTAATAAAGGCTTCATTCCATACCTAGTTTTTTGGTGTATGACATTATTTCAATTCATCCCTGGTTACACACCATAGTGTTGTAGCTTCTAAACTTAATAAAACTTTGAATTTTATTCATAATAACAAAAGATGTATGATCATAATTGATGATAATGAAAGGAAGAAAGGTATGTGGAAATTCTTCCTAGACTAGAATTTTAAGGAATTTTTTGTGAAAATATCAAACTTTTAATAATTACAAAAAGAAAAAATATATTATATAATTACAAAATAAATGATATATCATAACATAGGTGTATGTGGGAAAAAACCCTTTTGGTAGAAAATCTCACACTCCAAAAAAAACCAATGTATTATTCAATAAATAACATAGTTATAATACACTTGCAGAGCAAGCCTTCATAGGAGTATCAACAACTGGAGATCTAAATAAATTTAGACAACTTAACAATATCTTCAAAAATATGCATTCAACCTCCATCTCAAGCACCTAATATTTAGTAGATACAATAAATGAAGCCATCAAATGGAAAATAGAAAACCATGAGCTAAAACCATCCAAAAAAATGGTGCCCAAATATTTATCTTAGATATCCAACAAAAAAATCTCAAGATGAGTCCAAAGACTAAAAATAGCATATTCCTTCCACCTATTATAACCTTGCCATAATCCACTCACCAAATTGTATGTTTCATTTTGATCATATTATATCCAACTAAATATACCCTATGATATGCCATAACATGCACCATAAGTTGGTAAACAAGTGTAACTCTCACTTATAATTCTTTTATGTGTCCAACAAATTTTAAATTTCCTATGCAAAAGGCCCAACTTTTGGAGGCCATAACTTTAGATCTAGGAGGTCAATTAGGGGATTTTTCTGTAAATTGTAGAGCTTCAAGAGAGCTATGCAATATACACTACCAAAGGGGTTTCCAAACAACATGGGCATTGGGCCAAAACTAATTGTGTAGCCCAAGAATTGAGTTTTATTTATTATCTAACCCAAAATTTATACTTTTTATAATTTCAACATTAGGAGCAAGGTGGAGACACCTTTCCTAATACATAATCTCCATCAATATTTTCAAGTGAAGGATAAACATAATATTTGGATTCCTCATAACTTATTTATAACACTTATAGAACTATTTGGAACATCTTATCTTTCATCTATTCTTCATGTTGACCTTGAGGATGATTGGGGTCAACTTGATTTTACACTTTCATCTGATGAAAACCATAAAGTGAATGATAAATACTATACCATCTATCCTTTATACATGGATATCATGATATATGGTTGAACACCTTATGCTATTTATAAGAATATTAATCTAAATTGTTATCAACCTATCTTGCATGCTTCAAAAATTATATTTTGTGCTCATTGTTGTTTGGGGTTCTTATTTTTCTCATTAGTGATAATCAATCTAAGATATTCAAAGGACACTATAGCATTGCCATGCTCTTCATATGGTGATTTTTTTTATATTCCATGCTTATGACTTATGGTGGTCCCTTTGAAGTTATAGATGCCATGTGGACTTGTTCTCTCACCTATGAACTATGTATGGCTTATTCCCTAATATTTAATTCTTAAGGATTTCTTATATTTTATACAAAATAATAGCTAAGGTTATTGTATAGGTAGTTTTTTATCTATATGGTGACATATAAGGGTAGTTATGATACTATAAGATATGAATTTATTACAAGGTAGGCATATGTGTATGATATAGGTGCTTGTGTTTCTTGGGCACAGTGTATTTGATTATAGGTGGCTCCTTTTCTTCATATAGATATTTTACAATATTATACACTTTTGTTGTAGTCATTTCTTTAGCATTGGTACTTTCAATGTGTTGTATGTGGACATGCAAATAGTCTCTTTCTCTTTTGTAAATCCTTTTTACTTCTTGTCCCTATTTTCAAGTCTTATGTTTATATAACAAATATTGGTAGGGTCCCATTTATTATTTATTGTCTCATGAGATTGACTTGCTACTTATTTGTGTGCCAAGGGGATTTGGCCTCATTTCTCTAATATGCATGAATTAACATATCAACCATTACATGAGGTCTCTTGCATTAATGTGGCACGTGATCGTCATGTTCTTATCTATTAGCTCATTTCCATGTATGACCATTGGGATAAAGTGACTTGGTACAAACCTAAGTATGAGCTATATATAAATTGAATTTAATATGCATGATTTGTACCCTTATTGATATGTATTTAACTTGAATATTTATTGAAGGATCATATCTTGTGTTCTTGGATTAAATTTATTGATCCTAAATGGAATGCCCTCTTAAAAGTGCAATCTTATCATTTCTAATGTGTGCTAATTATGGTAGGTGTTTAGTGTTGATCCATTTTGATTGTTCAAGAAGTGTATGACCTAATTTGTTGGATATATATGACACTAGGGATGCATGTGAAAATTGGATGGTAAATGATATATATACAAGAATGTTACATGTAATCCATGTTGGTATATGGGCTAAATTTCTAGCATTGATACATCTCAAGTTAGTTTAGAGCATCTAGTAATGTATGCCAAGTTTTGTAAGGCTTGAGAACATACTTTATAATCCAAAAGAATTTTATTTTTAAGAAAGGGTGTATATGTAACTAAATGCATCTATAGTATATTAAAAAAAATTAGGGGAACCTTTGAACCTAGCTATTGGTTCTCTCTTGCTACATTTGTTGGCCTATTGTAATAGGAGGTTGATTATTGCATGACAACAACATAATGGATTTTGAGCTTTCTTATGATGGTCTCTTATTATTGCATGTGTATTTTTAATTTTTTGATATGTATATTTAAAGTATGCTTATTTATAGATGCCCTTAATTTTTTGGTTTGCATGTATATGCAAGTTCAATTTGTATATGCACGTTCAATTCTATTGATGATTTTATAGTATGCTATCTTCTTAGCTATAAGCCTTGACTTAGTTAACAAAATAGAGCAAGCATTAGTCTATTTTTTGTGAGGATGATCATATTTTAGTTCAACCACACTTCTCAATAGTTTAGGATTATTTTTTAAGGTTCTACCGTACTTTCATTATTTAGTGATGTAATTGATGTCACATCTTATGCAATATTGAACTAATAAATGGATAGAGATATATGTTACTGAGTCCATTTATTGTACATGTGTATTATCAACTCAAGGGGGTTCATTCATAGAGGTAAAAAAATTAGTATATTGTGTGGTGCATATGTAAGAGAGTAAATTTTATCTACTTGTTGGAGGCCTTGTAGATCTCTTTGCAACTAGTGTTGTCATGAGTCTAGTACAAATCTTAGGGATTCATAGCATCTTAGGTATGGTTGTTAGAACTCCTTGTATCTAAATGTTCATTTCTCTTTAATAATTATCATGTTTTAAAGACCTTATGGAACACCCCCTCTTTTCCTAGTAGAGCCAAAAGGAGAGATTACCTACTCTCATGCATTGGGCCTTAGTTGTCCATATTCTATTGACAAGTTTCATCCTTAACTCATATTCATGTTTCCTTAGTCCTTAGAATTGGTCTTTCCTCTAGGGATATGGAGATACAGGTTTAAGAGATAACATAAAGGAATACTATTTTATTCCTAGATAAAGCTATTGTGATTCCTTGTAGTGTTTAACTCCTCAATTAACTAACCAATTTAATAAAGCCTTTCATATTTTACAAAATTTTGTATATAATGGAAGTGAATTAGATCTAAAGAATCAATGAATCTTAGAATATATTCATTTATCATCAAAATTAATATTATTAGTTTGGGTTACTCTCCCACGAAAGATAAGAATGCCAATAGTACACAAAAAATATCCTTTCAATCCACTTATGTAGTTAGTCACACATAGATTTACAATCAATAAATCCTAAGTTTGTTTACACAAACTTGCTAAATTCCACCCCTCATTTCGATATATTTTTCTAACAATTAAGATCTTGTTGAATTATTGGTTATTTATTAATATTTTCCTAAGTTTAATCATGATAGAGGTTTTTGACACCCTCTTGATGTTTGTTCTTACTTTGGGGAATATCTCCTTCACTAGGTTCAAATCTCTATTGTTTTATAATGAATACCTAAAATATTCATTGAGGATAGAAATACACATATTTCTAGTGGCACCTTTCATGAAATGCATACATATGATAAATATTTATTTTTAATTGGTGAATGTTTAAACATCTTTGAGTGACACAATATGCCCACATTGCTTCACTATTATAATGACTTTTTTGCATGGTCTTGTCAAGATATGAGATATATCCATGTTGAAATAGAGTGTAACTATACAATGAGAGGATAAGTAAATAAATAAATAATTTTCCTACCACATAGGGGTTTCCAAGTCTATCCTCTCCATGTTTCTTGGAGATAAGTGAAGGGTATGCATATTTATCCATTGCAATAGGTAACATTGGACCAAAGAGTATATATTCATAGTATTTTAGAGATTATATATACTAGAGCTATGTGACTACAAATGTGTTAGATAGTATCATTATGCTTTCATTTTTATATAGATGATAACAACTCTAAACTTTGACTTATCTTTCATATTTTGTAATCTTTAAGATATGGTGTCGTTATCTAAGTTGACTATGTTGACTATGTTCAATGTCATTGGGCACATAGAATCATATTTTATCTTAGGGAAGTTGAGGTTTGAATTTCACCTCTAAAGGATTGCATCTATACCACCATATCCCTTATGGAGACAACATATATTATATTTTTTCCTTGCACAAGGTAGAGATTGGGAAACACTTCAAATTTTATGAGATTAAGAGAGGTATTATTGACTGTATAGAGATTTAAAGGCTTCACTATCTAGATTCTTTTTCGACATCAACTACACACACTTGACCCTTTTTGCTACAAAGTTATCATCTTCAAAGGTAAAACATTACATAGGCAGTTCTCATAATATTGTTAGGTCGACTACTTCATTTCAATCTATTCTATTTATTTGGGACCTAAAAATATTTTAGAGACTACATGTCTATAGTTTAGTGATGACATTTTGGTAATACAATGCCTTCCTCTCGATGTAGTTGTGAAGGTTTCTCAATTATATTGCTTATACATTAGATACAACCTATTTATATCATATCAAAACCTATGATATTCTATCAATCTCAAAATATAACATTACTTTTAACCTAAATTTTCATTAATTCCTATATAACTTAAATTCTCCCCATCTAAATCTAACATACTAAATACCTTTGTTCCTAATTATTTATATCAAATCCCTCATGTTTGGAATCACTCCATATTATTTCTTATGATGCATTGTTCCACCTTAATTGGCCCTCCTTTCCACTCTTCTAGAAAGTATAGCCAAGAAGAGTGACACATCCAACATCTCATGAACACAAAATGATCACATTCTGAAGCAACAAACATCATTGGCCTCTAAGCCATGATCATCATCATCATCATTATGGGTTTCATCTTCTGCACTTGTTTATGAAATACCACGGCTGTCCATTCCAATGGGTTGAGATAAAGGTGGTCTATAAACAAGTGATTGCCCATCATTGTAGGTCACTTATGAGATAAGTATATCATATGATTTTTTCAAGTTAATTATTGTATAGTATAATTTTGTAGGAGTATGGAAAACGTTGAGGGCATCAAAATGATTGTATGTTCCAAAGTTTTCTCTCTTTCGGATTCCATCTACTCAAATTCTACTTCTCTAAAGTGGAAGGAATTTGACACGTGTTATCACAGGAAATACAACGACGGGGTGCTTCAGCTTTCAAGTTTTTTATATCTTTTTATCTATATTTTATTATGATTTACGATTTTGTATGAATTATTATTTATTATGGATGTTGGAAGTGTATCATTACCGTGTATGTGTTAATAGGGAGTATGAAATGTTTTTTTTAAAGTGACATAAATATTTATTGTAAAATAATTGAGTTATAATTTTTTTTAAAAAATTACGATCAAGAGTTGAGTTTGAAAAATAAAAGTATGATTTTCTTTTTGTATATTAAGTGAGAGGTAAGGGCCCTCGTTCATTCTATTTCTAATCAAAAAATAAATATATAGAAGCTTTGTCGTAATTATAGTTATGGAGTAATATAATTTTATTTAGAAAATGTAAATTACTAAATTGGTTGTAAACTAATTCTTCAAGGAATCCAATAGCAAACAAAACCATTGTGAAGATAGACCCTACTTACAAATAAAAATTGATTATATCTCAAACTAATAGAACAACCTTTCTAATAGACAAAACTTCACACCATCATCATGAGACAAATACATGACTATAACCATGAGATAAAGCTACACATGACCTTCAATAGAGAAAAAACACTTACACAAAAAACCACACGTCAACCTAAACATTCATAGAGAGAACCAACTATTATTACTGCTAATAAATGAGGACCCACAAGTTATATTATCTTGCTTAACCAACATAGCCTTTTAGTGTAAGAATGATATGTCCTTAGTTGCCTTAGCCACATTGAATTTATCTTGTTGAGATGATCTATTATATTTGCAAATTGCCAACGCCTCTAATTGAGGATCATAGGGACCCCAAGCCTTTGAGAAAGCCTTGAATATTGGCTACTTCCTTCACCAATGCCATTAACCTTGTCTAAATACCTCACATAGTACCCATTGACACAAACCTACAAAATTCATAGCCACTAAAAGGAAGAGACTTCATTGTTATTGGGGTTGCATTATCCACCACCTCTTCCATACCATGTTTGAGCTTCTCCCAAATACAATAATGACCTAGATCCTTTGTTAATTCTTTATCACTAGTTATAATAAATATGTTTGACACAAGCATGAGGAGAGGTTTGTGTTCAACCTATGGTAAGAAACACTTTCTATGAAACCCTTTCCAAGAACTTCTTGGATAGCCTCCAAAATGTTTGCCCATAAAAGAAAAATAATTTATCTAGCCTAATTTCCTTGATTATCGCAAGAAAACCATCTATCATAGATCACCTTTTAATTGAATATATAGGGCTCCATTTGGGGTTGTTGTGGCTACCAAAAACATGAAAGAAGATGGGAAATTGTGCAAAATTGTGCCAATGGAATGGCAAATACACAATATATTGAATTATTTTGGACAACCCTCTCAAATCATTCATATGGGCAAGGAGTACCCAACATTGATCAAAGAGAGGTCGATAGAGGTTTTTGGGTGATTTG
The DNA here is from genome assembly GCA_007258455.2 of Sequoia sempervirens. Lineage (NCBI taxonomy): Eukaryota > Viridiplantae > Streptophyta > Pinopsida > Cupressales > Cupressaceae > Sequoia > Sequoia sempervirens. The sequence continues at coordinate 54,523 of VDFB02252854.1, read as the reverse complement.
TAATGATTGTCCTAACTCTAATATTAAACATTTTAACTATCCCATATCTCCCTAAGGTGAGGCCAACATATGATGCCATAACTGATGGCCATATCTTCATTACCATTAATGCCTCAATTTGATAGAAAGTACATGCTACCTTATTTCCTTCTCAATATAATTTTTTAATAGAGAAGGAAGATAGACTATACAAAATGTCTCATGTTTAATTCAAGATACCTTTTATTCTCCAATTAGTTGAGTGCATTTTAGTTATGCAAATAATGATTACCATCAAGTCACCTCCAATCCTTTTCTAGCTAATATTACATGATTTAACCAATAAGAGGCTAAGAAGAAGAGTTTTGGCTTCTACATTATTATTTGTACTTGGTTAGAGCTTCCTAGATACAAATTTATTGCTATGAGAGTAGTTAATAACATAACTAGCCCTAAATGGCCCTATATTTCCCCTAGAGACACCGTTAAAGTTAATTTTGAATTCTTCATTTGATGATGGTGTCCATTTAATAAAGTCTATATTGATAGAGACACGATTTAACCCAAGAATCCCATAAATTGGAGGAAGATATAACTTATCCCATGTTTGAATCATATAGTTGTCCAAGTTGTGATGAGACACTTCCTTTGTACTTTGAGTGTGGCACAACTAATAACTATTTTAAATATAGTTATTTCTAGTTTGGAGAGGAAGGTTTCCCAACCCAAAGCCACCTCTTGAAAAATTCTACAATTTCTCTCTTTCTAAATATTCCAAACTAATAGTGATGGGATAACCATCCATAATGGCCTTAAGCTTTGGAATGTACTAGTCTTTGAATACTTATAAAGGATAATTTGAGTGGGTTGAACTATAATTCAATCATTCATAATCAAGTCTATCATCTAGTATAAAATGAGTAATGGAGGAATAAACTTTCAATGGTTTCCTATGTTTATTTGCAAATGATGCATGTAGAGGGGCCTTAAAATCTTATCTTTGTTACACTAGTAAGGATTTTTTCCTGAATCATCACCCAAGTAAAAATGTTCACCTACTTTTGGAAGGTAATCTCTATGCCAACATTTGATGAAAACCCATTCTTGATCTTCAAGGAGACCACAAGAGAACACTAACCCAATTTATTTGGGCTTTTTCCAATTTGAACACATCTGGAACATAGTTCATCTTCTATTTCCCTACTTTTTAATTTGTACATGCAAAGGAGGGTAAAGAGGGTCGTTTTTGAGCTTGAGAGGGAGCATAATTGTGGTGAAGCCTCTCCACTTGCTTAACACCTTAAAAAAATTAAGGCTACACATAATCAACCTCCATTATCACGCAACTATTTTCTAATATTTCTTATATTTTAAATAGATCCTCTTTCTCCTATAGTGGATGATGCCCATTCCATAAATCCTCCCAAAAAAATTCTTTGAGATCCCATTCTTTACTTCCCAAGAAAAATGATTTGTAATTGTAATCATGCATGCTTTATGATGAAATTCTAAATATGAGAACCAAAAAGAGTTTAATTTCATGGAAATCTTAGAACCATCCATAGAGTCAATCTTTCTTTGCATCAGCTTACTCCAAATTGAGTTAGGAAATGTAGAGTTATCGCAAGCCAATTTTCATCTCAAGGCTAGATTTTATAGGGAAATACTTTTTGTTCTTACCCAATCACTTGAATGAGGGATACAAACTTTCTCCCATTGCAATCAATGAGAATTTCTTGTTGTCTCCTAGGCCTTTCCATATCAATCACTTTGTAACTTTGTTAATTGAATCAATGATAATTTTGGAGTATTTTTAGAATATTAATAAATAAAACAAGAGAGAATATAAGATGAGTTTAATCATGGTTATCCTACAAGAAAATGTTAGCTACTTCCCTCTCCATGAGGCTAACCTAGATTTGAATGCATTTGATAGAGAAGTCCATAATGAAGATATATATTCTCTAGTTAACAAATGGAAACCTATATTTTATTGGGAACTTCTCCAATCTAAAGCCAAGGATCCTAGCTACCCTTTGTTTAAGTCTTGAAGGGGAGTTACATTTTTCAAAATTGGACATTTGTATGTTAATATATTGTCTTGATGCAATAGTATAAGAGGAGAGTAGATCCCTAATCATGGTTGGTTGTGTTAAGATAGCTTCCCCAAAGAGGGTAGTATCATCTCCAGACTATAGGTGAGTGAAAGCATTGAATCTCACTAACAACAATTCATTTCCATCAATTTACCTAAAAGGATCGATAAATTAATCTACCTAATGCTTTGACCATGAAAATGGGATATTTTATCCCCTTGATGAATACCACTAGTGACCTCAAAAAAACCTTCCAATCCTCCATTAAGCAAAAGGGAGAGAGAATGTAGAGACATTTCCTAATCTAACCTTTGAGGAGAGTTGTGTGTAAATAATTTAAATTTTTGTAGTCATAAGGAAAAATACACAAGAAAAGTTATACTATAACATAGGTTTACATGGGGCAATCATATTGAAATAAAATCCCACACTCCAAAGCATAAACCAATTGTATTATAAAAATAAAGGTTGCAATACAATCACAAGGACATGCCCTTATAGGAGTATCACCAAGAAGAGCTCTAGAGAGATTAAAGAAAATATAACAATACCTAAAAAAACTCGTTAAAACATCTATCTCAAGCACCTAATAAATAGAAGAACCAAATCATGAAACAATCAAATGGTAATATGAAACCATGAGCTAACACCACCAAGAAAAGTGGTGCCCAAATTTCTAGTTCATAATCCAATGCACAATTCCCAAGATGATACCATAGACTAAAAATAAAATATTCCTTCTATCTAAAGATTGTCATAGAGTGGTGGCTATTTTATAATAAAATATAATTTTAAAAATTAATTGTGGATGATTTTCAAACCAAAATACATGCTAGTTTTTAATCAACTTAGCAAATTAGAAACTAGTTTTTTTTTTTATATAATTGAAGTAGTGAACTAAAACCTAAATTCCCATACATGTGTAGTTAAAGTGGATTAAAAACTAATTTTTTCATAAAATAATTGATGTGGTGAATTAAAAATTGAATTTCACTTGAAATTGTAACTAAGATAGAAAAGTAAAACTTAAATTCCCATCAAGTTATTGTTGAGGTAGAAAAAACCTACAATTCTCGTGAATTTATAATTGAGTTGGTGCATGAGAACCTAAGCTTCCCATTAAAGAGGTGAATGAGTGTCAAAATTTCCTTATAATCATAACTAGATTGGTGAAATATGAATTGCATAAAATTATAAAGGATTGCTAATATTTGTTTAAAATTTTGATTAATAACATTTAAGACTAGTGCCTAATCTTTTAGAAATAGATTCAAAAAATATATTTTAACTATAAATAGAGAATATATTACTTTAGCTTTTAGATGGGCTCCATAACAAATTTTTCTTCTAATATTTAAACTCTCAAGCACACATATTTTTGCAAACCATACATCAGTGCTCTATTAAATCATTGTATTTTTAAAAATACTTGTATGAAATCATTTAGCATTGGGTTATAGGCAAGTCGGACCAACTAACAAGAGAAGGTACAACTCTTCTACACTCCATACTCTATAAAGCTTATGATGGTGATCCTTATAAATATCATAGGACATTTAAAGAGAAACCTTTTAAAACTTATAAGCAAAAGCTAAACCTTAACACATATTGAATCCTCTTATGTTTTCACTAACTGCTTTATGGGTGAAACCACAATAGTGGTTTACAATTTGATGGAGGAAGGAAAATTGAGAAAAAATGGCCCCATGGCTAAAAAATTGGTTTTAGGGGTTCAAATGAACCTACTACAAGTTCGACCGAACCCATTAATTACGAGGCCCACATTTCCCGCCCAAAAAAAAAAAGGGAAAATGCATATTGAAGGGGGTTCGAATGAACCCTGGTTCTAGCGAACCCCCCTTTTCCCTAATTTTTGACTTTGTTCACACAAAAAACCTAATTTTTTATGCTTTGAAGCTCGGGTTGAGGATGAAAATGGGGGAATCTTCACAAAACCAATTGGAATTAGGTAGTCCTCGAAACGAGCTATCCAATGAATATAATTTTAATATGTTTTGGTTTTATTATGTATTTGTTTTTTAGTTTTATTAAACATAGGTTTTTCAAAAAATGAAGGTCTCGTTCTCACATGTGGAAAAATAGCAGATTATCAAAAATATATATATATATGAGTGCACCAATATTGAAGTCCTTGATCCAATAAAAAAAAAAAATTGAATTTCGATATATACAAAAAAAGTTACGCGTTATACTATGTCTGAATTGTCATTGGTTTGACTTCAAAACTTGATTAAAGAAAAAATATTCAATAAAAACTATCTAACCAAGTGGAAGCACTAGATATCAGAGTTAAAAATCTAAATTCGAAAGAATTAAAATTTTATCCTTCATGGAAAAAAAGTTATGCATTATATGTGCATCACTTTTAAAAATGTTGTTTTTGAAAAAAAAAAAGTTTTTGTGGGAGATGGAAAAAGAAGTGCAATCTGATTCCAAAAATTTTGAAAAAAATATTTTTAGAATCTAAAGACAAAATGTGATGAGACTCTAGTTTGCATCATCTTCAAATTCTTCACGGTTTAGCCGCTATAGGTGCCTGAAGGTGAAGATTTAGTTAAAAATAAAAATTTCAGTGTCCAGTTTGGCCAAAAATTGTAAACCACTATTGTGAGATCACCCATGTTATATTTTGCAACTTTTTAAATGGAGATCTATTAAGAAAATATAGTTAAGGTCTATAACAATATAAGTAAAGATCTTAAGAAATATGGGTTTGTCTAGTATTCTTTAAGCTCTTGCAAACTTTATATTACATAAATTGCATGCATGAGATATTCAATGATTACAAATTGTTCAATAACTATTTAAGACCAATATTTAACCTTTTGGAAAATAGAAATCAATAAAATAAATTTTAATTATAAATGAAGTATATCTTACTTTTATTTCAACTAGAATTAATAATAAATATGTCCGATCAAAGAGATTTCTAAGTAGAATTTACAAACTATTCTTAGTAATCCAATTTTTATCACAATACTCCACATACCAATAAAAAAAATTATGACAACCACCTTGATGGATTATTAACTATGCTTAGCAAAAGATCAACAAATGTGAGCCTAGAGACTTGTTAAGTCTACTAAGTTTAATGAGAAAATAATGGAGATGGAATACAAAGAAACAAAATATTTGGTTTATATAAATTCTTTAAAAAACTAAAATATGACTTCACCTTGATACAAAATAATCTAATTTAGAACACTATTTTGGACACAACAGGAGCATTTTAATGGATATTATATATTATATAAAGTACTTACAAAATAGTAAATAATTGATACCTAATGATAATGTGTATTTATTGAAAAATAATAAAGTGCATCTCACTTGGATGATAATTTACACCTGTCTTACATGCCTTGCAATCATGAAAAGTTATTATCACTCAAAATTAACTTAGAATAAAACAAAAAATGGTTTCTTTATATACAATATACCTCATATGATGAGATGATGAGAATGCTCAATGATGTTCTCATGTGAATTTTCTTTTAATGATTACAAGGTGATTTAAAAAATAATAAATAATTTATTTAAATATAACATTACGACACATGAATTGACACAAATATTCACCTAGTCAACTCACATGGCTAGTGAAAAGATTGATATTTTTTTAATTAATTTCAAATTTTAAAGGCTTGAGGTTTAGATCAACATGCATGAAAATATATTGGGTATATTTTGCACCATAAATTCAATCAAAGGATCAATAATAATTTTACGGACGAGTTTCAATGGAAAAATGTTGATAAGTTTTGGAGCCAAATATCACAAGAATATGCCAATTGTAAACCCGTTATTGGATAAGTCCACTCTAATTGAAAGTGATCCCAAAACATAAGAGAAAAGGGAATTGGTGTCCAATTTTCAATATTAAAAATTCCCCCCACTTTTATGTGCCTCTAAACTACTATGAGGATGTATGTCAAATTAAAACAAGTAGTTAAAATAGAAATCAAATAATTTTTAAACATTCAAAAGATAAAAATATGAGCAATGTTTTTATAATGCCTTCATAATGAATACTTCATTTGAAACCTACAAAATAATAGAATCCAATGAAAATAATCTATCACATAAAAAATAGGCACTAAATACAACTCTCTTAGAAACTATATTTATAACTAGCGAAAGTATAAAGGAGGAGGGTAAATAATATCATATAAGAAGTGATAAAGCTCCAACGATTAGGAATAATGATAAGATTCTAACTAAGAAAAATATTTTTAATAACATAGAAATATCGATAAATATCATTTTAACATGGGAATGATTTTGAGTTTTCCCCTCTAAATAAAAATTACAAATGAAATGTTAGTGATATGTATGCCCCTCCAATCAATTACATACAAATTATGCAAGGAATTAGAGGCAAAGAGAAAAATTTAAGATTGTATAAAAAATTAAAAATGGTAAAATATATTATCATGGATCAAATATGTAATAACAAAGGAAATCCATATATGATTGGATATGTGGTCTTAAGTATAACCTACACTATGAAATATTTTTTCTCTAAATCTTGGACACATAGTTTGAACATCAAAGTATGAAAGGTGTATATGCATTCCTACTTAGATTGATCTCAAGCTTAAAACATAAATAATGTACTATCCATCTTAGTTTCTAATAGGATAATAAGTTGTTTAGTGATTCTAGAAAACCACTTCAAAATTAAAGTCTTCATGTACCATGTAGTACTTATTCCACCATTTCTTTAATTATAAAAAATTATAGTAGTGAATGTGTTAATTATGTTAGGAAAGAAATAATTAAGAAGGTAGTATGAATAAATCAAGTTAAGCTAATTATGTAGGGAATTTTCATTTATTTTTCCTTCAAAAATAAGCATGATTATAGTGAATTATACCTTGTAAGGAATTTGACCACCAAATGATCCATGTAGATGAGAAATTTTTTTTGGAGTCTAAAATTTCTTGAGAAGTAGTGAGAAATGATCAATAATACCCACTATTTCATGTGTATAGAAATCTTCCAATTCTTCATGTTTTCTTTACAATAAAACCTCTATCACTTTCTAGTACAATTTCAAAGTTGGTGTCACTAGGGATTGATCTCTCATTTGAGGATTGGATGGAAGTTTTGAATAAGTGTCATGAGTCTTGATCCTAACTTCTTGTATGTATACCTCATTTGTTTGGGCATATAAACAAATACAAATATTAGGTACACCATTATACCACTCAAAATGATGTGAAGCTTGTATGCTCTAATACCACTATTCTAGGGCCTAAGAGGAGATTTGGTGGATAATCTCACTTAAACAAATTTAATGGGTTATATGTTGATGTGATTAATTAATGATAGAGTTTATGGATATTTTAGAGTGCAAATGAACAAGGAACTTAATAAAGATCTGATGGGTTGAAAACCTGTCTAGATTTTTACAACCTTAAGTCCATTCATGCCTAAGTTAGCTTGTCTAATTTTCACTCTAATCTAACCTCCATTCCTCACTTTTTCCAATATTAGTTCATATGGAAAAAAAATTTGATGTGATTAAATGAATAAAATATGCATTAGAACATGATTTGGAATACTAATTCATTTGGTTGTGTATGATTAAAATAAATTAGACAACTCCATGTAGCCAAAAGATATCATGTGAGTTATAGTACAAGATAAGATAATTTAGGGATCCTAGTTCCTCTTAAAATCATCTCTTCATGTTAAGATTAAGTTTATAATTTTAGGTTAAAATATACAAGGGCCAAAGACACTTGTTTGCTTAATATTTTTGTTAAGATTTTTGACTTTTTATTATGGTTTTAGATCAACAATAGATTTTATCAATTATATTTTAGTCTTATGTGGCTAAAGGCCAAAATAACTATTCATATCTCTCTAGCTACAAGCTATAAGTTATACAAGCTACAAGACAAATTCTACAAAGCTAGTATGTATGCATTTACACCCAAGGAAAATATAATACCTATTTCGATCTACAAGAAGTTCACAAGAAATCATTTAATCACTCGACAAACCAAGAGGAGGGCCCACTCTTTCAAGAGAAAATGAGTATTTCCTATTTTGTGTGCTAAATTATGTTTTAAATATTAATTAAATTATATTTAAGTATTTTTATTATGTAATATTTTATAATTTTTGCAAAAAGGCGGTTTATAGAAAATAGAATTATAAAATTTGAGTATACAAATCAGTTTCAAGATAGGTCTATGAAGATAAGATTTGTAATTAATAACTTTAATCAAATAAATATTTTTATAGGATATACATGTAGATTATTTTCTTAACATTGTTATGATCATTTGAAGCAAGTAATTTTTTTTTTTAATAGAAAATTATCTATGTTCTTGTAGTAGAGTATCTCTATTCCTTTAGCAGATTAATTCTACATTAGAATTCTTCATGTAGTAGATTTAAACAAGACATAAGATAGAATTCTAGTTTTTACAATTTATTTATTAGGATAAAGCTACATTTCATTACTCAAATTACTAGCTTCAACCCTTAAGAAAAAAATCGTTATGTCTTTCACAAGTTTACACCTTCAATTGGCATAGGATCAAACTGAAACTAGGACTTGAAAATGAATTAATTATCTTCAATTTTGTCCCAATAAGACAATTGATAACAAATGTAAAATTATAATAGCAAAGTCGTATTATGTAAAGTTTTGAACAATATCTAAGAGAATAGATATGTGATATCTTTTATTTTTTCCAACTATAAGGAATTATAATGCTAATTAATAAATGGAGGAAACATTAGTTGAAATATAAAAAATCATCATTTTCAAGACAAGATATGACTTGTGGTTTGGAAAATGTGTGTTGAACATGATTATGAGTATGATAACATTATCACAAGGGTCACGCAACAGAATCAAGCAACCAAGATCACTTGAAAAATTAAAAAAATAACCTTCAACAAGATAGTAACAAAGAATGAATGCTTGATTATAGGATGTAATAATAATATAATAGATACATAAATTACATGGGGAGTCTTTCTTATATATGAAAGGTGAAAGGATAGTACAACACAAGATTATGAAAAAAATTACAATCATATGACATGAGATACAAAATATAAATAACCTAAAAGTTCTTGAAGTAAACTTGACTAAGTGTGAATAAAATGTAGATGGAAACTAGTTATGTAATATACCCCATTCACACCAACACCCCCCTTAAGTAAAAATTACAGAGGAAAAAACAAATGCAAGAATACAAAGATAGGTTTTAGAAACAAAATGGTATTTGGTACCTGGATCTACAAAATATCTCTCACAAATGAAGTAAAGGAGAAAAACCCATAGAAAAAGGATTTTATCCAAAAGAGAGAATGAATGAAAATAAGTTATGGAATAAGGACTTAACATGACCCCCAAGTACTACATCCATCACAAATATACAATCAATAATCCCCCATAGGAAAGAAAGAGTGAGACTATAGATCCCCCACAAATAAGTAGCTCATGTGCCAATGGTGAATTCTCAAAGATGGATGCTAAAGAGTGTCCAAAATTGGAAAATAAAATGTCTCCCCTTGGGAAGAAACAAATCTAATGGTGTATGAAAATAAAATCCAATTCCAAGAAAAGAGATAAGGGAAGAAGTGTCATGATAGATGTCTCTAAAAAAATTTCAAATTTCCACATGCTAGAATCAAAGGATGTCAAAATGAAATGAGGTGTAACCAATCTAGAAACTTGTGAAGAATCATAAGAATAATACTCAAAGATAAATATGATGAGATAGAAAATGTTCTATATTTATCATCATAGAGAAAATGGGTATCCTCAAGTATGCCCCTCAAATGTAAATTGTGGGACTCACAAAATAAATATGCAATACCTATCATGTAGTCATCCCAAAAAGCTAAATCTAAAAGACAATAATGATCCTACTAAAATGAAGTATTAGAATACATGGAAATACTAATCTTTGAAGAAGTAGGAGGTGGAGAAGATGGAAGCTCAAAAATATCATCAAGAACATTATGGTTCAAGTGACCAAAATTCTCCTCATAACATATTTCACATTATATGCATGAGTATGAATATCAGTCAAAGGAATTGCAATATGATCAAGCATAAAATCAGAAAGGTATACAAGTGAAATATATGATCAGCCATCCCAACAACAATGATCTCTCTACTCTCCAAGTCTCTAATAATCATAGATTCAAGTGTGAATTCAATAGTCTTCTCTACTCCACTATGTGTAATCTAATAGATAGAAAGGAGATTAGTTGACAAGGATGAAACATAAATTGCATCATTAAATGTGCCTTCTCCCATGCTAATAGATTCTTTCACACAAACACACATATGTGTTCCTCATTAGAATGTGTGGTAAAGTACAAGGCTAAAATAAAGAGAACATACCTTATGAAATTATTAAGTCATATGATGTGAAGCTCTAGAATCAAGAATATATCTCCCTAACCTATGACTTGTAAAAGTAAATATTTCTTTGTCTTCCATATTTTAAATCCCATTTTCCACTCCAACTGTCCTTGAATATGTATATGGTGATGGTCTAGAAGAAGAAAATAAACTAAAAGACATTGTTGAAGGGAATTGGATATTGTTCTTTTGAAGAAGGTGCTTCAACTCATCAATTTGTTTTTTGTAACAACTCTGTTCACCATACCCAAGTATCTTGCAATAAGTACATAGGGTTTCTCCTTATTTATTTTATCCTCTTTAGAAGAGGCGAGATTATCATTAGATTATGTCTAACGTTTTGTTTTATTCTTATCTTTGTTGTTGGGTGATTGTGCCACCAATACCCAACTCTTGGGAAGTGGATCTAACTAGATAAGCTTAGATTGCTCTCTAATCAAATGGTCACAAAATGTATCAAAAGAAGATGTGGTAAACACATTAGCTAGGGCATCCATGGTGGAATAAAAGGTAAAGAAAAAGACAAAAAATAGTATTTTTAACTTAAACAAGATCAAGAATATGGATTTCTTATCAAATTTATCTTTCAACTAGAAAATTGAGATCTCAAATATTTAAACTTAACCAAATAATCTTCAAAGGAAGAAAATGTATTAGGAGAAAGAGAAGTTAATTTTTCCTATATTTTCAAAGCACAAAATTCACTAGCTATTACAACAACAAAAATGTATTTATCCCATACCTACTTAGGTGTTGTACATTTCTCAATGTGGAATGACAAGCTATTAAAAACATATAAAGTCATAAATCTCATAGCCTCATCACATTTATGTTGATGCGAATAAGATGTTTTACCTAACTAGTTCACCTAGTAGGTCCTATTCACATGTTAAATTTACTTAGATCCTAGGAATATTTCTAGAAGTCTTAGTTGCCATTAGATATTATCTTATATTATGTAATTTACTTATTGTGTCCTAGGTTATTTAATATTTTTTATGTTAGTTGTCTCATGCAATAGGATTAAGACACTTGTCATTATCTTGTCTAATCTTATCGCTCATCCTTACCTATATAAGCAAGGCCTCTTTTACATTTAAATCATAGGGGATGCATTACCATTGATCCATTATTGAGCATTGTAAATTAATGAATCAATATCAAGAAAGCTATAATCTTGCCATACTATCTCATGGAAGTATATTTTTGTGTTTTATAGGTGATCCTAGGTTGCGGGAGCTCACTATTAGCTCCTTGGAGTTCATTATCAACTCATATAGAAGTTATTCCTTTGAGATAATCCCTCATGATCCCTACTAAAATTAGGTAGATGTTCATCAAAATTAGACCATAAACCCTTAAATAAGAGTAACTATTGCATCATGATTTTTCATATATATAGTTATGAGGAATAAGAATCTCAAATGAACCTAAATCTACCATTAGAGAAATAAATAAAAATATAGAAAGATAGATAATATACAATGGTAATCTAATATGAAAACTCCCAAATCTAAATAAATACGAAAAATGAAGCCCCCTAAACAAAATCAACAACCAATTTTAAATAATTTGTATTAGAAATGAGCCAAAGTACCAAAATCACTCCAAATAAAAAAAATTATGTTTGAGACAAAATCTAAAAAAAATGACATGGATGGATGTGTAGTGCTCAAAAATAAATTTCCAATTTCCTATGAGAAGCCAAAAATTTCACATTGTGTGCAAAAGAAATGAGCTCGTAAACAAAGAACGTAATCTAGACTTCGATCAACAATATTAAGAACCTATAATAAATATATGGAAAAATAACCTATACTACTACATAGTTCAAAATTATATTTCTCGCACCTATGAGAAGTCAAAGATATAATATGTTTGTAAAAAATTATGCTTCCAAATAATTACTCCCTTTGGCAATAAGATTGGGGCCACCACCTCTAGCCTAGTGGTGTCTCTCCCCTAGGTGGCACTATGGTGGTGAAATTTAGCTAAGGTCCTCACTTAAAGGGGGAAAAAATAGAGCAATGGTCAAGAAAAAATAATGAGCAAAGCCAGAGATACATGGTGCTTCAACAAAGAAAACAAATGTAGCACTTAGTTGTGGTGGGATTTTGAGAGCTAGGGGTGACTAAGAGCCTTTGTCCATAGATGACTAGGGGCTCAAAATGACCAAGATCCTCTAGCCATATATGACTGACAACCTCCACCATATTTAGCCATGGTACCTTGAATAAACACTTGAGGATAGATGAAAATTCATTGTGAACAAATAATAACCCTTTGTAGCTTTCAACCCTAAACAAATTGGGAGAACAATAGGGAATTTAAATCTTAGAGGCACTATCATGTAATGAAAAAAATCATGAGAGAAATGGGATATGAATCCCTAGAAGTAAAGGTCACCATAGAAGAAAAAGTGCATGTTATGGGAGAAACCACAAGTTTTAGAAGTGACATCTCAAGAGAGTTCAACATAATTTGATATTTTTCCTAAGAATAATATAAATCCATTTATTTGTTTGGATTAAGGTGTCTCAACCTTAGAGATTCTCAATATTATTTAATTAATTAAATTAGCCCATTTTCCACATATTTTATTAATTAAATCCTAAGTGATATGTTTCTAAGTTAATAAATCAATTTGTGGGATCCATTTAAAAGTTGGTTTCCTAAAAGTTTAGTGGAGAGCATGAAATTGTGTCACTTATCACTTGGGAACTCAATTGGGAAGAGGTGTTTGTGAAAGCCTCTCAAAGGTGCACCATAGTGACATGTGTCCTTGCTTTTGGAGTTATCACTTGGGAAGTTTTTGGAAATATTTTAAATGAGACTGTGACAACTAGTTGAGTTGACTAGAAGTCAAAGGAGAGTTCAAAATTGCTAGTTGGCTAGATTTTCTCTAGTGGGATCCCATGCATGTCAAGGAAACTTAATATTTACATAAAATATTGGAGTTGGGAATCTTGCATGTTGTTATATGTTGGTGCATGTTGGTGCATGTCATTGCATGATTGGCAAGTTGCTTTTTTGGTCAATTTGGACTATTGCATGTTCTTTGTTTCAGTTTGCATGCATGCAGAGACTACGGGGATGACACATGGCATACCTAGATGCCCCTAATAGAGGTTTATAAATATGTGAAATATTTATGTATTGAGAGATATTTTTTTGTATTTCTTAGAAGTTATTATGCTGGCGAAATTACTCCAACTTTGTATCACAGTGTAAAAATGCCTACAAGAGCATAAACTATGTTATTGTAGTGTACCCTCTTAGTTACTAATAATATAATGATTTGTGCTTTGGTGTGTAGGTTTTTCCCTGAAAGGGTTTTCCCACGTAAATCTGTGTGTTATGGTTTTATGTGTTTAAATATGAAATTTAATAACATATTGTGCATCTAATCTGTAATAGTTTAAAGATTTGAAACAAATTTTGTACAACCCTCTCCTACTTAGATCTATGTTTGGAATTTCTTTTTGCACCTAGCTTTCCTTACAATTGATATCAGAGCCTACCCATTGTTGGGAAAATGTGTCTCAACCTTGCAATTACATAAGTTATTGTTGATACATCAGTGAAGGGGGGCGTGGGGGAGTTCCCCCCCCATGAGGGGTCTGGGGGAAACATGCCTTAGCGAGGGCTCAGGGGTAGTGCCCCCAAAAGGAAAAATTTATTTATATTTTATTATTGTAAATCTGCACCATTCATCATTACCTATCTTAGATCTAACGACCGATATTTTATTAGCTTGGCTTGCCATAGAAGGAAACACTATTTTATGAGGGAATTGTATTATAGTTGTGTGTTGTGATGTATTCTAAGAGTCTGATAGTGATCATGTTGACTCTAGATCTTTAGTTGGTGATACTCATGTGAGAATTTTGATCTGCAAGTATATTGTAATATTTATGATTTTTGAATAATATATTGGGTGAATTTTAGAGTGTGAGGTTTTTCTCCCTAAAGGGTTTTCCCCACCTAAATCACTGTGATGTGGTATGCATGATATTTATATTTATTTCTATTTTAGTTCTTGTAACTGTTAAAGATCTGTAATTTTTTGCATTATCCTCCTCTCAATATTAGTGTAGGAAGTTGTTTCACTACCTTAGCTTCCTTACAAGTGGTATCAAAGCCTGATTACCTTTGGTTTCAATCATGGGTTGTTGGGTTTTTTGAACTAATCCAAATTTGAGTGGGAGCTTGTGTAAAAGACGCTTTGTGATCCTTTTGTAGAAATTTTCAAATGGCAAGTTCATCAGGGAGAATAGAGGTGCATAATTTTTTTGGAAATGTGGAAGCTAAAGATGGAGGATTTGTTGAGAGATCCAAATCTATGGGATGTTGTTGATGATAATGTTTCAAGGCCTAAAATTCCTACTCATGTTGCTCAATATGATGTTATGGACCATAAAGCCAAGGGTCTAATTAGATTGTGCTTGGCAGACATTGTTTTAATGAATATCCAAGAAGATACCTCTATACAGAAACTATGGAAGAAGCTTGGTGAGATGTATCAAGCCAAATATTTAGTGAACAATATTTTCTTGAGGAAGAAATGGTATTCCTTGGGAATGGAAGAGGGTGGATGAATTATAGACTACCTGGAAGAATTCAATATGTTGGTGGCTCAATTGGCATCAGTTGGTGTCAAAATGGATGAGGATGAGAATTGTCAAATCTTGCTTTGTTCTTTTCCTGATTTGTGGGATTCTCTTGTTATGGCTATTGGGAGTACTTTTGTTATATTGAAGATTGAAGATGTAGTGGGTTCTTTTCTTTCTGAAGAGATGAGGAGGAAGGTATCCATCAGTGCCAAGGATTCCCTAAATGTTCATGCAAGACCTAAGGAAAAATGCAAGAATGATAAGTGTGATAAATCCAAGTCCAAAGGGAGATCCAAATCTCCTAGAAAGTCCAAAGTTATTTGTAGGAACTACGGTAAGCCAAAACATGTTCATAAGGATTGCAAAGAAGAAAAGAAGAAGGAAATGAAATTTGATTATGATTCTGAGTGTGAGAAGGAAGACAATGATGCATTCATTACATCTTTGGAAACTTGTGCAGGTAATGATGCATGGTTAATTGATGCAGGTGCATCTTTCTATAAGACCTTTAATAGAGATTGGTTTTCTGAATATTAATAATTTGATGGAGGTAAGGTGTACTTCAGGTGATGATTCTTATTTTAAAAAAAAATCATGGTAAAGAGTTAATGGTGTGTTGCATATCCTTGGATTAGCACAAAAAAAATTATCTTTGAGAAAACTAATAAATGCAAGTGTGCGGGTAGTATTTTTTGATGCATGATGCAAGATGGTTAGAGTCGCTATGGTGATTGCTAAAGATGTTAGATATGACACATTGTATAAGCTCGATGCATGCACTGTTGAGTGCAATAGTACTTTTGTGAAAAGCAAATATGTGGAAGAGGTGAGGGTTTCATCTTTAGCAAATGGTCATGGATTTTGGGTACCCAAGGGTGCTCTTTCTTCTTAATCAAATTTATATGTAGAGAAAACTATGTTATGGCACCAGAGACTTGGCCACATTGGATAAAAGGGTCTAAGGACCTTGAAAAATAAAAACCTTGTTGAAGGGTTGTTTAATTGTAATCTTGAATTTTATTTTTGTGAGCATTGCATTTATGGAAAATAAAACTGTGTTTTGTTTTACTTGAGTTCTCATAAATCTTTTGGTGTATTGGATCTTATTCATTCTGATGTGTTTGGTCTTGTAGATGTTCCTTCAATTGGTAAATCCACATATTATGTTTCATTTGTTGATGATTATAGAAGAAGGATATGGGTATAATTTCTAAAGAGTAAATTTGAAGTTTTCAGTCGATTTAAAGAATTTAAAGCAATGGTTGAGTTGTAGACTAGAAAGAAAATAAAATATTTGAAGACTAATAATGGAAGTGAATTTTGCTCTAATGATTTTGATAGATTATGTAAATATTTTGGTATTCATCGAAAAAATACAACTCTATATTCTCCATAGCAAAATGGAGTTGCGGAAAGAATGAACATGACATTGATGGAGAAAGCTAGGAGTATGTTGAGTGGTGTTGGTCTAGAACAAAGGTTTTAGGTTGAATTTTTTACCATTGCTTGTTACATGATTAACAAGTCTCCTACATCACCTCTTATTAATAAGATTCTTATAGAGGCATGGTCGAGTCACAAGCCTTCATTAAGACATCTTAGAGTTTTTAGTTGTGAGGTATATGCACATGTTCCAAAGGAGAAGTGAACAAAGTTGGAGAATAAGGTTGTGAAATGTATCTTCATCGGATACAGTTATGGTGTGAAAGGATACATGATTTGGGATCCTGTTACACATAAGGTAATACATAGTAGAAGTGTTATCTTTAGAGAAACTAAGCCTTCTTCTATTACATTGTAGTTAGAACAAAGTAAACAGGTAGATGTGATTCAATTTCCTTCTACACCTAAGAAAATTGAATTGAGGCCCATGGATAGACAAGAAGTTGAGGAGAGCTCATCTAGCTTTGAATCTTCAGAAGAGAAAGAAGAACCTCCAACTCAGCTTGTTTGTAGATCTACAAAGCAAAGAAAACTACTTGAAATTTATTCACCTAATGATTGGAGATGTATTTTTGCTTTGAATTCTAACATGGATGAACCTAGATTGGTAGAAGAGGAATTAGGTATGAATTATGCGGAATTTTGGAAGATTTCTATGGATGAAGAAATGGCAGATTTGAAAAAGAGGGGATCTTGTACCATTGTTTGAGGACAAAAACCTGTTGGTTACAAATGGGTGTTCAAGAAAAAGATTGGTTCAAATGGAGGTAATTGAGAAGTACAAAGCGAGGTTTGTTGCAAAAGGTTACTCTCAAGTTGAGGGTGTTGATTATGGTGAGATATTTTCTCCTATTGTAAAAATGACATCCATTAGATTTTTTCTTTCTATTGATGTTGCTTATGATTTAGAGGTTGAACAAATGGATGTGAAAACTGCTTTCCTTCATGGTGACTTTGAGGAGGATATTTATATGACACAGTTAGAGCACTACATGGTGAAAGGAAAAAGTAAATTGGATTGCAAATTAAAGAAATATTTGTATGGCCTAAAACAAAGTCCTAAGATGTGATACCAAAAATTTGATACATATGTGTTGAGTTTGGGATATGAGTGTTCTAAATCAAATCATTGTGTTTATTATAAAATTTATGGTGATTGTTTCCTATTTATTGCATTATATGTTGATGATATGTTATTTATTGCTAGAGGGAAAGGTATGATTTCAAAACTGAAATCTCAACTTGACGCTAAATTTGAAATGAATGATGTTGGTGAAACTAAACACATTCTTGGGATGGAAATTCAAAGAGATAGTAAATAGAAAGCTATGGCTTGGCCAAATTAAGTATGTCAATTCAATTTTATAGAGGTCTTATATGTAATATTGTAGACCATTGTGTGTTCCTATTTCAACTGGAACAAAGATCTATTTCAAATTGTGCAACATCCCCATCTGAGATGGAAGACATGAGCAGAGTGCCTTACCAAAGTGTAGTTGGAATTTTGATGTATGTTATGGTTTGTACAAGACCAGACATTTCCCAAGCAGTGGGAGTTCTTTCCAAATATATGTCTAATCCTGGTAGAGTTCATTGGGATGTAGTTAAAAGAGTCTTAAGATATTTGTGTGATACCTCATATTATTCCTTGTGTTATCATTGTAATATGAATGAGGATGATATTTTCCTTGATATTCATGGTTATGTGGATTCAAACTAGGCAGGTGATGTTGATAGCAAACGATCCACCAATGCTTATGTGTTTAATTTATTTGGTGGTGCTATTAGTTAAATGAGTAAGCGACGGGTTGTGGTTGTTTTTTCCACTACTCATGCTTGTAAAGAATCCATTTGGCTTAAGAGACTGTGTTTAGACATTGGAATAAAACAAGGTGTAGTGACAATTTATTGTGAAATTCGATGTGATATGTCTAGCCAAGAACTCAACATTTCATGCCACGACCGAGCACATTGATGTACAGTATCATTTTGTTAGAGATATGGTTGAAGATGGAAAGGTGAAGTTGGTTAAGGTAGAGAATTTGATGAATGTTGCTAATTCTTTAACTAAGCATGTGAGGACAAAGAAGTTCATATGGTGTTCAAAGACTATGGGCCTTTTGGCTCCTAGCAATGAAGAGATGATGTCTTAGACCCTCTCGTTGATCTTACAAGGTGTTCAACAAGTGGGAGATTTGTTGGTAAAATGTGTCTCAACCTTACAATTACATAAGGTATTGTTGTTATGCCGATGATGGGGGGTGTGGGGGTTTCCCCCCACGAGGGTTTCGAGGGAAACACACCTTGGTGGGGGCTCGAGGGTAGTGCCCCCAAAAGGAAAATTTTAATTATATTTTATTATTATAAATTTGGACCGTTCATCAGTAGGTTTTAGATCTGACAGTCGATATTTTATAAGCTTGACTTTCCCTAGAAGGAAACCCTATTTTATGAGGGAATTGTATTACAGTTGTATGTTGTGATGTATTATGAGAGTTTGATAACAGTCGTGTTGCCTTTGGATTTTTGATTGGTGATACTCTTGTGAGAAGCTTTCTCTACAAGTATATTGTATTCTTTGTGGTTTTTGAATAATCTATTGGGTGGCTTTTTGAGGGATTTTTTCTCTCAAAAGGGTTTTCCCCACATAAATGACTGTGTTGTGTTTTTTTTGTTGTTGGTTTGAAGGTTTTTTTATACTGTTCTTAGTTTCAATTGAAGCTTTGCAAGAAAATTTTTTGTAATCTTATTGAAGGATTAAGATGGAAAGAACATTCGAAAGAATAGAGATGGAGAAGTTTAATGGTAGATATTTTGAGTTGTGGAAACTCAAAATGGAGGATATGCTCATGGATAAATATCTATGGGATACAATATCCAACAAAAAATAAGCCATAACAACCCAAGAAAATTGGGATCTAATGGATCAAGAAGCTAAAGGTCTAATAAGACTCTAGTTAGTTGATCCTATTCTCTTGAACATTCATGAAGAGAAAATTGTTTATTTTTTATGGAAGAAACTTGGAGATATTTATCAAGGGAAACCCTTGGTAAATAAGTTGTTCCTATGAAATAAATTTTATTCTCTAAAGATGGAGGAAGGAGGATCCATTGCATATCACCTCAATTCATTTAATATGGTTGTTGCACAGTTGGGTTTGGTTGGTGTGAAAATAGAGGATAAAAATTGTTGCATGCTTCTTCTATGTTCTTTTTCAGACTCGTGGGACCACCTGGTGATAGCTATTGGAAGTACTACAACCACTTTCAAAATAGATGATGTGGTTGTTTTACTATTGTCTGAAGAGATGCAAAAGAAATATTCCAAGATGATTGAGGGGGCCCTTGTTGTTCATGGTAGATCAAATGATGAAGTCAAGAAGAAGAACAAGAAGTCTAAATCTAAGTCTCCAGGGAGATTTATGTCTCCTAGTAAAAATCCAAGGCAAAATATTGGAATTTTAGAAAATCTGGTCACTTCCATAAAGATTGTGAGGATAAAAAGAAGAACAAGAAGTCTTTCTTCGATTGTGAATCTGATAAATCCTCTCAAGATATGCAGATGATTTTTTCTCTGCCTTGCAAACACATGCATCGGAAGATATGTGGTTGATAGACTCAAGTGCCTCTTTCCACATGAGCTCTCACAAAGGTTGGTTCTCAAAGTATGAGGATTATGATGGTGGGAAGGTGTGTCTAGGTGATGACTTTGATTTGAAGATTGTTGGCCATGGAAGATTCAAGATTATATTTCTTGATGGTGTTCTACATATCCCTGGGTTGGAATGGAACCTACTTTCAATAAGTAAGCTAAGTGATTTGGGTGTGCAGGTTATTTTTTATTGAGTGGTGGATGTAAGATGACTATAGGTTCTATGGTGCTTGCTAAGGGTGTTCGGATTGGCACCTTGTATAAGTTGGATGCATGCACAGTTCAATGGAATAGTACTTTTGTGGAGTCTAAGAAGAGGGCTCTAGATTCTTCATCCTCACCATGAAATTGAGCAAAGAAGAAAAGTGTGGTTTCTACATCTGGTGGTCATGCTTTTTGCATACCTAAGAGTGCCAATGCTTCGGAGATGAAGCTCCTAGTAGAGAAGACAATATTATGGCAACAAAGCCTTGGCCATATTGGTGAGAAGGGTCTTAAAACCTTGAAAAATAAGAGCCTTTTTGAAGGCCTTGATGATTGTAATCTCGAGTTCAATTTTTGTGAACATTGTATATATGGAAAAGAATGTCGTGTTTCTTTTTATTCTAGTTCTCATAAGTCTTCTATGGTATTAGATTATATTCATGCATATGTGTTTGGTCCTATTAATATTCCTTCATTATCTAGATCTATGTATTTTGTCTCATTTATAAATGATTATAATAGAAGGACATTTGTATATTTCCTCAAAAGTAAGTCTGAAGTTTTTAGCCGATTTAAGGAATTCAAATCCTTGGTTGAAAATCAAATTGGGAGAAAAATTAAGTGTTTGAGGATGGATAACGGTGGTGATTTTTTTCATTATAATTCAATAATTTTTGTAAGGACCATGGGATTGAGAGACATAAGACAACTCCATACACCCCACATCAAAATACAGTTGTGAAGAGGATGAATAGGACATTGATGGAGAGATCTAGGAGTATGTTGAGTGGTGTTGGCCTTGAAAAAATTTATGATTTGAAGCTTTAGCTACTATATGTTATTTAATTAGAAGATATCCTACTTCGATACTTGTAGAAAAGGAACCCATGGAGGTATGATCTAGTAAGAAGCCCTCGATGAGACATCTCATAATCTTTGGTTGTGAGGCATATGCTCATGTTCCTAATGAGAAAAGATCTAAATTGGAGAACAAGGTGGTTAAGTGTATCTCCGTCGATTATGGGGTCGGTGTGAAGGGTTGCAATCTTTGGGATCCAATTGTAGAGAAGGTTCTTTATAATAGAAGTGTGATCTTTTGAGAGTTCAAACCTTCCACTATTGATTTGTAGCTAGAGATAGAAGAGAAACAAAAAAAGGAGGTAGTTCAGATCCCACCTACTCCAAAGAAAGATGAACTATGCACTCTTGTTGGACCTGATGATGAGGAGAGCTCAAACAGATCTAAAAGCCCTAAAGAAGAGAAAGAACCTCAACCTCAACAATTAAGGAGGTCTATGTGTGTTAGGCGACAACCAAAAAATATTTGGATATTCTATGTTAGATACCAATTGCATATTTTCTTTGATTGCTAGCATTGATGAGCTTAGGAATGTTAGAGAGGCTATGGGTATGCATCATGAAAATTATTGGTTGGAAGCCATGAATGAAGAGATGGATTCATTGAAGAATAATGCTATATGAGATTTGGTACCTTTACTTGAAGGACGAAAACCTGTTGGATGCAAATGGGTGTTCAAGAAGAAAATCGATCTAGACGGAAGTGTTCAGAAGTATAAAGCATAGTTGTTTGTGAAGGGGTATTCTCAGGTGGAGGTAATTGATTATGGTGAGATACTCTCTCCTCTAGTGAAGCTAAAATCTATTAGGTTCCTACTATCACTTGCAATTGCTTATGATCTATAAATGGAATAGATGGATGTGAAGAAAACATTCCTTCGTGGTGATTTGGAGGAAGAAATTTATATGTTACAGCCAAAGCATTTTGTTGAGAAAGGGAAAGAGAACCTGGTATGAAAGTTGAAGAAATCTCTATATGGTTTGAGGCAATCTCCTAGAATGTGGTACCAAAATTTTGACACCTATGTGTTGTCTTTGGGATTTTTGAGATCCAAATTTGATCATTGTGTCTATTACAAGAGTGATAATGGTTGCATTCTCATCATATTCTTGTATCTGAATGACATGTTGTTTATTGGGAATAGTAAGAGTATGATTTCAAATTTGAAGTCTCAGTTGTCAACACAGTTCAAGATGAAGGATCTAAATGCAGCAAGATATATTTTGGGGATAGAGATCGAAAGAGATAGAGTAATAGAAATATTTAGTTAATCTAGAGAAAGTATGCGAATTCAGTATTGGAGAGATTCAACATGACAACTTGCAAACAATTAGTTTTTCATGTAATGCAAGGGACAAAGCATTCTATGGAGGATTTTCCAAAATGTCCTATCGAGATGGAGGACATGACCAGAGTACCATATATGAGTGTTGTTGGCGGCTTGATGTATGATATGGTTTGTATGAGGCCATACATTACCCAAGCAATGAGAGTCCTTAGTCGGTTTATGGCTAATCTTGGACATATGCACTGGGATGCAGTGAAGAGAATGTTTAGATATTTGTGAGGTACTTTTGAGTATGCCATGTATTTTCATGGTTATCCTACTAGATCTCGACATTCAGTGAGCACTCATGGATATGTGGATTCTTATTGGGCAAGTGACATTGATAGTAGAAGATCCACAAAGGATATGTTTTCATGATGTTTGGTGGTACTATAAGTTGGATGAGTAAGCAGTAGGTTGTAATTGCTTTATCCACTGTAGAAGAAAAGTACATGGTAGCTACTCATGCTTACAAAGAATCCATTTGGCTTAAGAGGTTGTGTTATGATATTTGTTTTAATGTAAAAAAAATTATTATCTATTGTGACAGCCAGAGTGCTATTTGTTTAGCGAAGAATCCTACTTTCCATGCCAAAACAAAGCACATTGATGTGCAGTTTCACTTTGTTCACGATATGGTGGAAGATGGAAAGGTGTATTTGGAAAGGTTGATAATTTTGTGAATGTTGTAGATACATTGATGAAGCTAGTGAGCATAGAAAAGTTTAGATGGTGTGTCATATTTATGGGCCTTGTGGCCTGAGCAGTGACACAATGACTTTTATAAGGTCTTTGATAAGTGGGAGAATATTGGGATTAACGTGTCTCAACATTAGATAGTCCCAATATTATTTAATTAATTTAGTCTCTTTGCTATATTTTTTATTAATTAAATCCTAAGCGATATGTTTCTAAGTTGATAAATCAATTTGTGGGATCCTTTTGCAATTTGGCTTCCTACATTTTTGGTGGAGAGCACAAAATTGTGCCACTTGTCACTCAGATGCTCAATTGGGAACTCAGACGCTTAATTGGGAAGAGGTGTTTGTGAAAACCTCTCAAAGGTGTGCCATAGTGACATGTGTCCTTTCTTTTAGAGTTATCACTTGGCGAGATTTTGGAAAGATGCTAAACACGACTATGACAACCAGTCGGGTTGACTAGAAGTCAAAGGAGAGTTCAAAATTAGTAGTTGGCTAGATTTTCTCTAGTGGGACACCATGTATGTCAAGGCTACTCAATATTTGCATAAAATATTGGAGTTGGGCGCCTTGCATGTTGTTGCATATTGATGCATGTCATTGCATGATTAGCAGATTACTTTTTTGGTCAGTTTGAACTAGTGCATGTTCTCCATTTCAATTTGCATGCATGCAAAGACTATGGAGATGACACATGGCATACCTAGATGCCCATGATAGAGGTTTATAAATATGTGAAATATTTATGTATTGAGAGAGATTTTTTTGTATTTTCTAAGAAGTTGTTATGTTGTCGAAATTACTCTAGATTTGTATCACATTGTAAACATACCTGCAAGAGCATAGACTATGTTATTGTATTGTAATTGTAGATACCTAATTCTAACTAACACATTTTATCCAAAATGAGTCATTTTCCATCATTTGACCTAACTAATTTATTCTTCAATATTTAATTAAATTAATGATTATTTTGACTTCATCTTGATAATTAAATAATTTTGTTTTATTTAATTAAATTCATATTATATATTCCTCTTCGTTAATTAAATAATTAATTTTATTTAATTAATCTATTAATTATTCCTCTATTCATCTATATTAATTAAATAATTTATGTTATTTAATTAATTTACTAATTATTCTTATATTCTAAAGTTTAAGTTAAATAATTCATTATTGTTTAATTAATTATCCATTTTCCACTTCCTAAATTAAATAATTATTTTAATTAATCCATTTATCTATCAACATTATCTTCTTTCAAAAATAAATAAAATCATTTATTTTATTTATTAAATTCAATCTTGCACATGTAAATAATATTTTTTTTTTATGAATAGGCATATATCTATATTAATAATAAAGATAGAAATACATATTCACAAAAAAAAGGTGGGTGGTAAAAAGGCACACCCCGAGAGTCACATAGGCAAAGCCCAAAAGTCCAGAGTCACATGGGTCTAGCCCAAAAAGTAAGAAATATTACAAACACAATAAAATAAAAGGCCATCGGGCAGACATTGCAGTGCCAACCAAGGGCAAAGGGTTCCTATCATCTAATTTATTCCCCCATACATCAATAGGGTCAAGAGTGACATCAAGGAGAGCCCAACCATCGTCATCTTTTTCTTGATCTTTATCCTCATGATGAGGTGAGATTGCTATATCCAACTACATGAACCATTTAGTAGTATCCAACCAACTAGAACTGCCACTAGGAGCATTACTAGTAGGCCACCTAGAAGCGCCATCGCCACCCCCTGCCGCCCCTCCAAAAGGCCACCTCATAAGACCATCTACGAAAGATGGCCAACTAACACCCATAAATATAGAGAAACCTCATAGTGTGAGTGACAACATCATTCCACCAAACAATCCAGGTTGTATTGTGAGGTGGCCTACATTCCAAATTCCAAACAGTGCGGATGTGGGCCAATGTGGGTTGGTGACTTAGCAAGGAAGTGTTCAAAAATAATTGGGTCCTGCTAGCACGAGGCTGCTTTAATCCCCATTCAATGCAGAATGTAATGGGAAAGTGGTCTAACAATGTCACATCCACTAACGGCTTTACCAAAAGTGGCGAAGAATTGGAAAAAGAGAAAAAAGATTGAGTCGAGATCATAGCATGATCAAGGCATTTAAATATCCTTTTAGACCCAGCTCAATAATTGCACCAAGTGTGCCAGAGAGAATGAGAGTGATAGCGGCTAATATTGGGGTTGAAAAGACCCAATTTATTACACATGTAGTACCATGCCTCTCTTTTTCCAGCTGCCCATTGAAATGGAAAAGTACCATCCTTTTCGTACACCACCTCAACTATATTGAAATCCCCACATAGCAACCAAGTTGCAATTGGCAGTGAATCAACAATCCATTGCTAGAGAAGAGATCTTTCAACAACATCATTCAAGGCATAAACATTAATAATCCGAAAGGAATGATTATCAATGTTAAGAAGAATCTAGATGAGCCAATATGGGGGGTTAGACCCATGATTTAATTATCAAATGCTCATGCAAATTCCACCTCACTTGTTGATTGAGACTTACTCTCAATCCACTCATCAAGAAAATTTGCTTCACTCCTGGACTCACTTTCAGTCTTCTAAGCAATCATTTCAATAAGTAACCATCATTTGAGTTAACACTCCAATCAATCCTCTTAACTAAATCATGCAATTTGATATCTAAAATCATGTAACCACTTAACTGACCATCGATTCCTCTCATCAATTCTCAACCATTGATCTCCTTAATCTCTCATTTGATCTTGATCGATAATTGGTGTCACTGAATATCTATAAATGCAACCATCCTATCCTTCATTTTCATCTCAAATCATGCAAGGAAACTATACCAAAATTTCTAAAGTACTTTATGCTATTGTGGCTAATTAAAATCTTAGAGAAAAGATTACTTATACAATTTCTCCTAAGGTGAAATAGAGGAGAGCAATGGATCTATGCTAAGGTGAATTGTCTATGTTTTCAAGTGGTTGAAGGTTTTCATCATGTTTAAATCAGTTTTCTTTATTTGCTCTATTGTTATGATCATTTAATTATGATTTCTTCTTGTTATTATTTTTATTTATTCGGTATTTCAAAGTTAATTATATTGGTCAAAGATAAAGGGTGTTTGGAATATGATATGACACAGTCTTTCTGTGTAGGTCAGCTTCCATCATCACCTAGATCATATGGGAAACTAAGAAAATCTCAAGTAGTATCCAATATCATAATCAAATGTAGTCTGATCACCTTTTCCAAATGGGGTGAACTAGACAAAGAATCTTTGGATGATGACATATCAAAGTGGATTACAATGACAAAGAAGATATTATCATATTACCAATAGAAAAGTACACTAAATGATTCCCAATAATGGAACACATGGGATATGATGGCCATAGTGGACTTGGTGCACAAAAGCAAGTGATGATGGAACCAATCTCAATAGCTATAAAATAATGCTATATAGGACTTGGATTTGGGAAACTAGATATCGTGTCTTCAACTACCAAAAGTACACATGTAGATGTAGATAAAACTCTTTCTTTTGAAAAGTCATCTAATGAGGGTACCAATAATGACTCTTTCAAGTGTATCATCAACCTATTCCAAGATTATAACATTTGCACAATATCTCATTTATCCTTCAAACCTACACCCTCTGCCAACACTCTTTGACTTGTCTATCCCCAACTAATCGATTGGGACCAACGAGATCCACTTAGTATAGACACATTTCAAAATAATGAAGTTATAGCTGAGTTCTTGGGACTTCAAGATGAGATTCCCCTAGGGGATCATAGAGTTGGCTTTATCATAGAACTCAACACAATGGCATACTTCGGGGAGAATGTCAAACCTTTCAATTGTAAAAATAGAAAATGTATAAATAGCTCCCCTAGTGAAAACCGCCATGCAGAACTTTCAAACTAGAGTAGTCAAAATAAAGGAAATATCTAAAGGTGAGAGCCTTTCTGAGCTGCCCAATGATAGAAGGTTTGACAATTTTCCTATGAATCAAGAGAGATCTCCAGTTGTTAAAAAGAAATCCTAGGAGGAAAACATTAGTACTACAAACAATGTCAGGATAACATACTTTGCAACTTCTTTATCTAAGGAGGAAAGGATCAATTTCATGGATTTTTTCTAGAACAAAAAAATAAAATCCATATGGTCCTACACAGACATCCCTAGATTGGATCCTAATCTAGTACTGCATCATCTAACAATAACACCAAGGGAAAAACTTGTAAAGAAGAAGCTACACAAAATGCACCCTCAAATAACATTGCTCATCAAAGAAAAACTTCAAAAGTTGTTAGAGATGGGTTTCATTTGACCAATTGATTATCTTGAGTGGATATCAAACTTGGTTCATATCACTAAACCCACTAGGGGCATCCACATATGCAAGGACTATAGAGACCTAAATAAGGCATACCCTAAGGATGATTTTCCTTTACCTAACATAGACATGATTGTGGATTTAATAGCAAGGAATGAAACACTATCCTTAATGGATAGATTTTTAGGTTACAATCAGATTCTCATTCTAGATGAGGACCAATATAAAACAACATTCACATGTCCATGGGGGACCTTTTGTTGGAATGGCATGCCCTTCGATCTTAAAAACGTTGGAGCTACCTGTCAATGGGCTATAACAACTATCTTCCATGACATGATGCATATCTTTATGAAAGACTATGTTGATGATTTGCTAGCAAAATCAGTCACCAAGGAGGGTCATCTTGACATACTAGCTAAAAATTTTGAGCGACTGGAGAAGTATAACCTTCGGCTAAATCCTAAAAAGTGCATCTTTGGGGTAACATTTGGAAAATTATTGGGATATATTATATCTAAAATAGGCATCAAGGTCAACCCAACGAAGGTGAAAGAAATTATAGACATGCCTCCTCCAACCACTCTCAAATAATTGTGAAGTTTACATGGAAAGCTTCAATCGATTCACCACTTTGTTTCATAGTTTAATTGTGATTTATTATTGCTATTGTTTTTATTTCTTCAATATTTCACAATTAATTATATTGGTCATACAGTAACCTTTTAGTTACTGATAATACAATTGATCTATGCTTTAGTGTGTGGGTTTTTTCCTAAAAAGGTTTTCCCATGTAAATTTATGTTATGGTTTTATGTGTTTAAATCTAAAATTTAATAACTGAATGTGCATCTAATGTAATACTTCAAAGATTTGAAACAATTTTTTTGCAACCCTCTCCTACTTAGATCCGTGTTTGGAAAAAATTTCCGCACCTAGCTTTTCTTACATTATTAACCATCTAGAAATCCCCATGTGTTCCTTGAGCTTATCATTTGTCATCTATTGATTATTTGTGTGTTCATTTTTCTTTTTCTTTTTCTTTTTTATGTTTCTACCCTAAATTATGAATTTTCCCCTTAACTCTACTTGTCATGATGGACTTTTTATTGGTAAAGTGATGACTTTCAACAAATTAATGAACTCGAATAATTTATCTAAACACATAGTTAACTTCAAAAACCTAAGTTTCCCTTTAGTTCTTTGACTAGTTATGACCAATTTAGATCCATCAATCACACCTTTGATTCCAAATCATTAGAGAGTTTAGAAATAAGAAATATACCATAGCCCACTATGAAGCCTTCTATTCTTGAGACCATTATTCATCTGCAAATCAATCAACTATTGGCCATCCATTATTCAACTAGTATCAACCTTGTACCAACATCCTTGCCTTATTTTGTGAAGCCTTGCCTTGATTTAAAGATAAACCCATTGTAGTTTGTCATAGTCAAAGGGTTAGAGAAGGAAATAATCTAGGTTTTGGATCTTTGAGGACTAAACTACCAACATTAAAAATTTATCTACACTTAAAGCAACCTAGCTCCAAGTGTGGAGTTTTTTGTTTTAATTAGATTTAGATTTCCTTTAAATTGTTTCGAAATTATTGCCTATGAAAGATTATTTTAATCAACATATATTTTATTTATTAGTTTAGAATTTGTTAACATAGAGAAGCTAAAAGTAGAAGAAATTGTTTATTGTCATTGTATTGCTTATTATCGCTATATTTATTATTATTACCTTAAATTATTCATTCATTTTATATTTCCATATCTTCTCTAAATGAAACACAAAAATAGAACGCGATACGATAGACTCCCAAGTGGATATTCTCTAAGTGTTTTATTGGGAACCTATGAGATTTCTCAAAGATAAGATCTAGGAGAAAACTAGGGATTTTCTAAATGGACATAAGGTTACCTTCAATAATTTGTTTCAAAATTTAATCAACAGCAAACTTCCAACATTAATCAAAGAAAACTTTAAATCTTCAAATTGAAATCTTTTGTTGTGTAAAAAATGATAATCCATTTCTCATTGGAAAAGAAGACTCTTTGGTGTCTTAAAAAAGACTAACTAAATTTTTATTTTCTTATCTCGCTTTTATTGAAAATAATGAGAACAAGATATTAGTTTCTTTTATATTTTTTATTGCTTTTATATAAAAATCTAGAAAAAAGAAAAAATCTTATTTATAGAAAGATTAGATAATTGCATCTTTTTAATTAATAATTTATTTTAATGGATTAATTATATTAATTAATCAAAATAATTTGATTAATTTAATATAGTTAATCATTTAGTTAATTATTGCATTTTTTAATCTAATATAATGCAAAATAAAAAAATCTATGAAGTCATTTAATTTAATTAAAAACTTAAATAAGATTAATTTGTTTTAATTATTTAATTAGAAAAAATTGCATTAAATCTTAAATAGTTATACAAAACAAAACAAAAAACAAAAATATTTTTCGATTTACAAATTGTTCAAACAAGAAGACCACTCTCTCAAAAAATAACTGTGGAAATGAAACAAATACTTCAAATGCCAATTAAGTGGTCTTAATCAAATTTTATATGTCTTAGAGTTGCAACCAAACCTTGTGCAAGAGATACTAGATGTTTTGTCTGTTTTGCTTTCTTTTTTCTTTAAGAAACCCATTGTTTTGGAATATTATTTTAAAAACATAAACATTCAAGTAGCTCTTGCAATTCTTTGCTCAACCTATAATTTAAAGACCATTACATTTATTTATTTCTCAATTACAAACAATCCAAAAAAAAGAAAAACAATATAGTCATCTTACATCTATCAACCAAGACTACCACTTTTATTTCTAGCCTAACCCCAACAATAGAGTCTTGATCATCTAACCATATGAAAATTTATGTGTTTTTATTTAGGTGCATACACGAACTAATATTCATGCCTACAAAAGTGAATTGACATGTACAATTAAACCTAAATACATGGAAGTGAACTAGCCAAAATCTGACAACTAGAACTTGTTCACCTTACAATGGTATACATGTGTTTGAAGTGGGGTGGTGTCTATAGAAATTATTTCATAACCTATTGAATGAGACCCATTTCTCCTTAATCAAGCCCTTGGGTATTGATTCAATAATAATTAACTATGCTAAAAAATAGAAGGCAAGCATGTTCCATGTCTAGGATGATACAAAAATATGGCATTATTACATGACACTATGATTTTGTTATGATTAATAATATAAATGCTCTCATGATAATTAATCCTAGGTCATCCAAATGAGTTATGGTTAGTCCTTAAATACACCATACTAGCATGCAATTTCAAAAAGTCATGCTTTAGTTAAATCATAGCAGCTAGTAAGGGAACAAATCATGGGCCTACTTTAAGAAATTCAAATTTACAAGTTTGAGGTTCAAGTCCACACTCATAGAAATGAGTTTGATAAATCTTACACCCATGGATATGAACCAAGGTGATGAACAAGGGATATGTAGAGTTGGATTTGAATGCTAGTAATTATTTATGATTATGACATGCTAAGATAAGGTTATTTGTTAATTTTCAAGAAAACTATAACATCTTGCATACTAGTTAAGGCATGAGGATTACCCAAGCATCATGGGTCCAAAACAAAAGGGAAAAGGGCATGTGTATGCAATTTTCACCATTATAATTAGATACAAATATTACATAAAGATGATGACCTTATAGATGGTAGGTATGTTCATTGAAATAATATAGGCATTAATGATATGGGTTATTGAAAAATGTGTTAGGAACTTGCCACTATCTTCGTGTATCACACTTACATGAAAGCATAAAATTATATTTAACTACCCATGACTATCGACAAGATTGAGTCATTTATTGAGTTAGATTTAGATGTATTAACCTAAAGTTGTGAACTTTATTATTACTAATTAATGTTTAGTTTTTGACATGGATGCATCTTAGTTGAATGCTAATACACAAGATAATTTGAACAATAATAGGTATGTTACGAATATTTAATTATCATTAACAATTATAAAGTAAAAAAGTGTATTTTATATTTTCTTCATTTGTTTTATCACTTTTGGTCAATATCTTTGATGTGTGATTTTAGCACATAATTTGACTATTTTGGAATGCTCATTGACCTAAGGCCCACTTGAGAACTTTGTTCTACAACCTCTCTCAATTCAAAGCCTTCTTGACTTTGTTCCCATTAATTTACTCATCATGGATTGGATTGCACCTATGGTTCCACCACTTGGATAGATTGAGGGTGTAAACCCATCCTCCTTTCCCAAAATTCAAATCCCTACATTTCCTAAAATCCTAAGATATGATTATTATATGCATGGACATTTGCACTAAAAGTTTAAATTATACATCTAAGGTTATATATGTAAAGACATTACCCTAGGACACTTGCACATCATCAAGAACTTATTTAGATAATGTACCAAAAGAACACAAACTTTCATCCTTTTATAGGAACCACACATCAATCCTTAGCTATTAGCAATGGGCATTAGCAACCCTTGCCGATCAACAATAGACATACATTGTCAAGGCACATTTCAAAGACATCTTAGAACACATTCACTTGTCAATTACATTAAGCTTCAACAAGAATCAATCATAAGCTTTATGTAATTCATCCTCACCATCCATCAACATTTGTTGCCACATCTTTTTTACTATACTTAACTAGTTTTGAGACCTAGTTAAAATGTCACCACCCATCAATATCTATTGCCAAATCCTTTTTACTATATTTAACTAGTCTTGGGATTTGACCAAGGTGTAGGGAATTCATAAACTTTAATTCTTCTTATATAGAAATACATATAATGCTCCTTAATACCATTCATTTTTCCTTACCTATATATGAATCAAGTAAAATAGGTTATTTAGGTGTTGAAGGTGTTGAAGGTACAATTCTAGTCAAGATAAAATCATACAAATTTAGATGAAATCTTTCCCCCTAAACAAGATCACTTCTACAATTGCATCCTAGACTCAAATTCTCTGATTTTGATCATCTCAACTCTCTAATTTGGAATCCATTTTTATATTTCAAGGATTAGTATTCTCTTGTAGCATGACATCAATTAGAATTCACCTCTTGTTGATTTTAAGATACATAAGACTAATCCATCTCATTTACATGTTTGATACATGTTCATTTCTAAGTCTTAGTTAGCTTACTTTAGTCATGTTATTATTGTTGACTCCTTAGTTTATCTAAGGTTTTAAAGTATGCTTAAATTATTATACATAGATACATTTGTCAAAGATGTGCTACTTCTTCTACAAAAATAAAAGGGTCAAATAATTAAATAACTTTCTAATCATCTAAACATAAATAAAAACTACACAAATTAAAAAATGTTATAAAATATGTTAACTAACAGTGATAATTATACAAAATGTTATACAATATTTTAATTCAATTTTAATATTTATATGATTTGACCATTTTTTATATTTTTTTAAAACTTCTATTGAACAAAAGGGTAATTAGCTCATCTCAACTAAATAAAGTTGCATCAAGTCGTACATTCTTTCTTAACCTAAGATTATTTGTGTCACTTATAAATACCTATACTTTAAAATCAAATATAAACCTTCTAATATAAAAATACCCCAACTTAAAATTTAACATATACATTTCATAATTATTGTGTGATAATAAATCATGCTTTCCGTTTAAACTCTTCATACAAATCTCATTCACTTCCATATTTGAGGTTTCCTTTCCTCATTCAATTTCCATGATAATAGTTAATAAAGACCATGATATTCTTGAGAAAGAATAACCCTCCACCTAAACCCTAACAAATTGAATCAAAAGTAAATTCATACTTATGTGATGACACCATCTTTTCACTAACTTGAGGCCTCTTTTCCTCATACAATTTCCATGGACTTTCTAACTCTACAATTACGGTTGATAGAGACTACAATATTCTTTGGAAAGAAGAATCTTCCACCTAAATCCTAACAAATTGATTTGAAAACAAATTCATACTTACATGATGACACCATTTCTTCTCTAACATCACTATAAATAAAATGTCCAATCCCTCTCCTTTGATGCCCTCCAATTTTTTCTTCTAATTTCAAGAATGTCTTTAATCAAACTTTTGTTAATTTTGTCTATCAATTCTTTGGCCAAATCTTCTGTTCTATTTCCCTCCAATCCTCCTCTTAATCAACCCTCCAATCCTCCTTATAATCAACCAAAAGATGCTACACATAAATGTGTAGAAAGTCCTATTCAATCCTCACAAAAATTAGACCTCAACTTTTCCAATACCATCACCCCTAATAAAACCCAAGGCCAATCAAAAATTAGCTCCTCTTCCCCATTACCTCCCCATCCACCTACACCCACAACCCCAAACTTTTGTCGAAGAACCCTAGCCAAGATCTCGTGCCCTAGCCCTCAAACGGTCGACACCCTCGACCTAAGAGCCTACACGGGCACGTGGTACCAAGCCCTCTCGACCGCCCGCTACAAGCTCACCTTCCAATCAGGCCAAATATGTGAGCAAGCCAACTACATATTCCTACCCCCCAGCTTTGGCGGCGCCGCCAAAATCGCCGCCACATATAGCGGCTCTACCGTCTTATCCCGCCTGGAAGCCGCCACCCTAACGCGATTCTCCCAGTCAACTGACAGAATCTGCACTGCTGCCAAAACAATCTGTCAACTAACGACCCCTCCGAATTCCGGTCTTCGTCAAAATCTACGAGCGTTATGGCATTCCCCTCTGTCATTCTCGCATCCGTCAATTGCCGCCGATTTGCAGCGTCAAATCCGACGGACTTTTCATCTGATCAGACTCGTGGAATCCGGCATGGAATCTCTGTCAATTAACGTCAGCCAAATCCAGCAGGCCTATGGTCGCATTAGCATTGGCCAGGGGCTCCCACGGGAAAATGTCCCTCAACTGACGGAGATAATCTCCGACACCCTCAGGGTCGTGAGAGATGTCAGTTACCAGATTTATAGCCGCGACTACATCCGCCGCCAAATCATCGATATCGCCGCCAATTTAACAGCGGAAAACCCTCCTCTATCCCGCCAAATTAGCAGCTCCGTATTGCAAATTGCTTCGGAATTTGCCAGAATAGAAGCCAGTTTGGCAGAAATAGGATATATCCTGACAAATCTGGAGGTTGGTTCCACTAACCTTGGAGGTCCCGCTACCTTTGGCAGAGGTTATAACGCTGTTTGGCATGGTTTAGGGTTTCAGAATTATAGCGCTCCTGGGAATTTGGAGATGGACCTATATGGAGTGAGGAGCCCTTATTGGATTATAGGGTTGGAGGGTAGTGCAAGGGAAGGGTATAATGCTGCTATGGTTTATTCCTGTACAGAGGGTTTGAATGAACGTACTTATGAGAACTTGTTTGTGTTCTCTAGAAGTGGGGTGGTGGAGGAAGAGGTCATGGCAAGATTTATGGAGGTCGCTGGTATGTATGGGATTGATGTTGACTGTAATAATCCGTTGATTTTGACTGATCAGCGTGGTGGATCTTGTGGAGCTCCATAGACTTTTTAGTTTGAGGGATGAAAAAGGGTCTTGTGTAGAAGCTCTAATTAACTTTTTTGTTTTAAGGATAGAAATTATATTTCTAGGATGGTATACACAATGAATCGAAAATGTTCCCATTTCACATGAATAATTATACAGGAAATATAATTATTTTAGCCAGTCTCTGGTATATAAAAGCTTCACAAAAAAAATTTAAGTATTAGTTGACTAGAGATTTTCAGAAAATTTTGTCAATAAGTGAAAAAAAATGGACTACAATCTACTTTTGTTTAAATTTTGCATAAAATTGTTTTTAAATGTGTCTAATTGTATGGAACTTAGTTCAAATAAGAAACTTCTAGGTCACATTGTATCTTGGTTTCAAATCTGTTACAACTAGTAATTATATATTTTTTTATTCTACTTCACTCTTTAAACAAGAAAACTTCAAAAAGACTTTCTCTGAATTCTCTCAATCTATTTAACATTTATAGAGAATTACATTCATTTATGCATCACTATCAACATGGCCGTTTCAAACTAGCGTACGATAAAAATCTTTCTTTTATATTGAAGAGTAGAAGCATTTTGGTTAACAGTGCCATTGGGATGGTCAGTTATTCCCTCATTTTACTTTATGAGCATCATATATACACTATTCTCCATGTCATTGGTATGTGAAGATGGGAGATATTCAAAGATCAACAAGACAACAAATTTTTTATATGAAAGTGAATATGAGGTCTTGGCAATCTATATTCCTGATGTCAATGGTTATTCTTCATATCATCCACCCTTGTGATTTATGGATTGTCAAGGTCCATGCCATCGTAAGGTGTACATAAACATTCATGATATGGTGTAATAAAATTAATTACAAAGGTGTATGACTCACACAAAGCTTCAAACTTCAACAATTGAATTCATTGAAATGATCAACCTGTAAATACCTCTTCCACTTGATTGTGTGTCCCATTCAATAAAATGACAAAAGAATGGTAAGATACATAAATTTCCAAGTTTAATATTTTCCCTTAAAAGTGTGGCTTGATTGCTAAAAAGATATCAGGTCTCTACCATTTCTAGCTGGTTTTATATCCACTTCAAGCTGTCAATTAAAACTAAATATAATTAAAGGTTAAAAAATATTTAAATGTTTCTAGACAGATCAAAAATAATTTTGAAATGCAAACAACCAAAAATATGTTGAGTTAATTTAATCTAATGTGGCAAAGCTTGAGCTGGCAAGATAATCCTAATAATACAGTAAGTAATATAAGAAGGGGAATGTTATAATTTCTGAGGATACCCTGCCAGAATTTTAAAGGCCCCCTTCATTCCCCATGGAGCCCTGACCTAATGATTTTTCATATCAAATTGACCATGAAAACAATGGATATTATTGGTGGGACATCTTGCAAATACGACAAATAGTGAATCCATGTTTTCTAATAATGCAACAGGAATTAATAAAACAAGAAAACACATGTTGCCAAAATCTGATTCTCCCATGTATGTCTGCTGGCCATAGGTTCTGGCTCTCTGTCTTTGAGTTGGAGAAAGGAGAAACAGATATACAAATGCCTTTCAAGCCCCTTGTACACTTAAAAGGAGATTTTAAACAGACAGGCTTATACTCTGTACCAGAAGAATAATAAATATATTAAGGGCAGTGATATCTCTTCTTTGAGGTTCACCATCACCCTCCAATTCTCTACCACCCATTGCTGTAATATGCATGCACAACATATATGATATATATTATAAACTAAAGAACAACGTGGGCTTAGTGAGAATCTTGTGTCAAAGCAAAACATTTTGCAAGCATAAGGCTTCAATGATATGTTTGTGTTGCAATATTCAGACAAAAAATGACATTAGTGAAACTGAAGTGAGCATTCAAAGTCGAAATATATTTTCTTAAATGTCTTTTTGGATTTTGCCATGATAAATTACCCTCCAAAAGTTCCTGACTTGGACTAGAACAAAGTGGTGCAGTTCAATATCTTCCCACTTGGCAGTGGTTGTAAATCTTGAGCTACTTTTTGTTCCATAAAAACCACCGCTATAGGGTTGTTGGAAAGGGGAACCAGCCCACACTTGTTACAAAAAGTGCCCAAAATCACACCAAGTGCTACTTTCATATTTATAGTGCATTAATAGTATTTTAAATGATTCAATAAATGTCTGGCAATGAGAATCCTAAAAAACTGCAGAGGGGATAAGACATTTCATTGAACCGTATAATTGCAACAGAATTCAAAATTTCCACAGCTGAATGCCTAAGCTTGAAATCTCAATATTTAATTTTTCCACAAATTTAGACTGAAGATCAAATGTTGTACACGTATACAGTTGTCCCTTAATAATCACTTAAATTAACACAAACTGCCAATTACAGATTAATAAAAGCAGCAAATGCTACTGGCATTAGAAAAACAAAAACATAAAACTATAAAATCAAAATCCTTGAAAAAAATCCCCTGCATTACAATTAAGAAAAAAGATCAATCCTTTCATCAATGCCATTCACCATAATTATGAGGTGATGGTAAATAATTCTATCCTCACTCAGAGAATTCTGCTTCTGAAGCCATTCAAATAATAATAATGGTGTAATGATAAGTTTCTGTCAATGCATGTTGAGATTAAGTTAGATCAAATATTTGCCATGAGCACGACACTGAATTTAGGGAATTGTGTTCTTACACGTTGGGAAAACATCATTTCCTTTTACAGAAGCAATGCATGATATTTTATAGTCTTGAGAATCAAATACAACTTTAAGCGTTCTTGGAAACAGGTTTGCATTTGAAAAGGCTGCTTTAGATCAAAAACATGTTAAGGCAAACAAGATCTGTGTTGTGCCATTGGAAAGTTTCTGCATTTTCTAACAAGTGATACCTTTGATAAACGTCCATGAGACAAAGTCTACCAGACCAATTTAGTAACTTGAAAAAATTTATGTTTTTCATACCTGAACCAGGGGAAAATGTTTATTGAAAAACACATCTGCTGAAATGTCAGCATCATCCTTTCTGAGGTTCTAGGAAATCTTGGCATCATGAATACAGCTCCTTGTTCTTGTTCCAATTTGAAACCTTGTTGACTCGCTTTTGTAGGAGGTGCCCACTAAGCTGGTGAAGGAGATGAGCAAGAGGAAGATGCTTATGGCGATGACAAGCTTTTCCAAAAACTTCTCACAGTTGGTGCTGCCTCTGTTGGACAGCCAAGTCTGATGATTGGTCAGTCAAACAAGGAAAAAAGAGACAGGTGTCCAACTTGGATTAATTTCATGGTCTTGCACCTCCAGTATGACTTCTCAGCCATCAATTCCGTACTGTTTATGTACTTTCACAAACCATAGTAGGAATGCCTTCGGCATAATTATTTTCAAAGGTGTGAAGGATGTAGATACAAAGACAAAAATAGTTTACAGGTACAAGCTGACAAGGAAATTGTTTTCCATCTATTTTACATATTATTTTGGATGTCAATATTCCAACCCTGTTTGAAATCCAACATAGACCTCTATGACGTGTTATTTATTAAGTTTACAAGTGCCTCCTTTGGACCAACTCGAAAAAAAGACATATTTTACATCGAATAATTTAAGCCAATGTAAATTATTATCCCATTTCAATTTATGTCATGATCACTTTGTAACCCACAATTATGTAACTCCAATATTTCCGTGGCAATTATATGCCTGTGCTTCAGAGCAGAATACAAAGTTATGCAACAGCACAGAAGACAAATATAGTAATTTGAAGGGAATATCATGAATGTTTTGTCTTCTTTCAACTTATTTTATTATTTGCATATGAAAATTTCAACAGCAAAAGTAAACCTTTAGGTCCGTGTTCGTTTATTGAACTCATGAGAGATTTTACTTTTATAGAAGGTAATTATGACTCTGTTGGAAAGGAAAATTTTAATTGCTGCTAGAAGTTGGGCCTTAAAGCTTGATTTATCAAAAATGGCAAAGTTACTTGTGGTCTGTAATGACTTATAGAATAAATTTATCATAATTTAGTATAAGAAGTCTAAAAAATCCATACGCTAACAGAATAAATATTGTCTATGGGCTACAAAATGTTCCAAATTTTCTGAGCAGTGCCTGCTGAGAAACTTCTTGTCACCCCCTTTTATTGAATCACTGGGAATTTTTGCATATGTATTTTACCTTAATTGTGATATATGTTGGTACTTTAGTTTGGACTACAAATGTCATATATGGCATCTTCTAAAGAATAGGAATGGACTTACCTCGACGAGTGAAATGTCTTCGCCCAAAAAGGACAACAATACTTCTACAATAGATTGAAAGCATTGTTTTTCTATGATATCGATTGGCACAAAAAAATTCAGAGATTTTCATAACTTTTAACCTAATTACAAGTTTCCTATTTCAAATAATGGTCAAAAAGAGCCCATGCGTGTTTGGAAGATTTCAATATCTTGTTACATGTTAAAAGTATTAGTCATGGCTTTGCCCTGTTGAAATATGCTCTTTTAACTATTTTCCATACATTTCTTGGCACTTGTCAAATACATTAAGATTGCCTTGATTTAAATTTCAAAAATCATAACAGTGCCAGAAATTGTTAGTCTATCATCATAACAGTGTGCTAAGTCTTGTGGATTGGAAAATTTGATTGCACACTTTAATAAAATTTCTTCTGGAACTTCAGTCAATATGAATAGCATCATTGATTGAATGAAACCTTCAAAGATTTTTCTGTCATCCCAACTCATCAGAAGATCCCTCTTTAGTGGCCTTCCCTTTTTATCTTTTATGACTTCTAAAACTCCAACCTTATAATTTTCAGGAAACATTTAATATTTTTGTTTCGTCATTTTTGTATGAATCTTCTGAAATAGAAACACCCAAAGATATTAGTTTGCTCCCCAAAACATTTCATAGATATTTTTGTTTAATCTTCTGCTGCCAAAAATCTAAAAAAACTCCTAAAAATACCTCCCAGCAAATGCTACATGGGCTACCAAAAATGCCACACCCACTACAACACCTATTACTTCTTATAAACCCGCCATAATGCCTAGAATAATCTGAAGTAACTGGATATATCTTCTATCTGAATAACTTTGAGAAAAAGTATTATAATCCAGACAAACAGTGACATTGGCTATAATGTCTAGATGTTGATTGTGGAAGTAAACATTCAGTTGCGTCACCAATGATGACTTAAAGATTAAAGAAATAATTGAGGTTTTAAGTAGAGTTTTTGAGGGGCACTCCTGAAATCAAAGATGAATTGTTTACCAAAAATGCAAATCTAGCACAAGGTCATTGTCTTCTCAAATACTATTTTAAAATGATAAAAATGCTGAACATTGAAATCTGGGGCAGCCATCTCAAAAACAAAAGAACCATATGTAACGTTGGTCATACAAAAACATTGCAGCCCTTATTTATCTGAAATTTGCATTCAACATCCCTTCCTACTATAAAAAATGCAGCCAAGGAAGTTGAGACCAAACTTGTAGACTTTAAAATCTGACACAAGAAATTTTTATTAATTGGAGAAATAAAGATATACTTTATTATCATGAAGCCAATATGCTAACTAAAATCAATGTATAAAGAACAAACTCAGTCAAAATTCTTTTGCCTGTTCTCCCCTCTTTTAGGAGTCATATTACAAGTAAATTTCTTAGCCAAGGAAACCCAATTAGATTGGATCTCATGCTAAATTTAATTGCTTATGTACTTAAGAGAAAGTAATCTAATACATGAGATTGTACAACCAACTTCAAGAACTTGGCACAAGGCGGCCATGGTACATCTTATCCAATAGTTGCTTACCCTCAGGCCTCCGTAGTAAACCCTTATTATTTGGTAGTCCAGTTCCAAGACAAACTGGACAAACTAATTTCCCACGGCCTGCATCAAAACAAAGTACAAGATTAGAGACTGAATGGATCTTCAAACAAAGAGACCTTACTAAAAAATGCATAAGAAAATTTCAAAAAATAAGGAATGTGAAGAAGAAGAGTACTGTGAAATATGGTTGATGTGAGATGAAGGGGAATCAAACGTAGCATATGGAAGAGAAAAGAATGAAACATGAATGAAATGCAAGTGGATAATAAAACTGGTTATTAACAATATATTCAATGTGTGGACAGGCAACAATATATAAATTGTGAGCCCATATGATGATAACATGAACATGAGAGGGAACAGTATGATGTAATGAGAACACCACACACATATTATTTGATTGGTTTAACAAAGCTGTGATTGTCATGTTCTTAAAAATGGTTTTTCAGTTTTCATTGATGAATATAGGTTGCTGCTACCATAGTACACATAGAAAGTTAGCAGCATCAGAGATTAATTCACCATAGCAATTTGGGCACTCTGTGAACTCATAAACATCTTTTGCACGTTTTCTATTCAAAGCTTTCCATTTGCCAGTCCCGCCACACATATCACCTGAAATGAACATATGAAGAAGGCTGACAGTTAAATCTTGGCATTGGAATGAATACTCCAGCTTAAACCTTAAAACAAGGGACAAAGATAAAGCACAACAATAAAAACAGTTGATAGCAGTAAGAAGTAACTCGAGTCGCAATCTGCCAACTAACAGCTCCATGGGTAGTGATTCCAGAAAGTGTCAGCCACATAAGAGTGACTTTTATGATCCATTTAAAATGGAGAACTATAATTCAGAAAGGTAAGAGTTAATTGCAGACTACCAAAGTTTGTTGATATGGTAAAAAATACAGGGTTTTCCAATTAAGAGGTAGCTGATAAACAATAAGGGTTAATCTTATACTCAAAGCACAATGACAATGAACCACATGATGAAAGCTTAGGACTCCTATTTGTAAATATTGTGTTTCCTTCCAACAAAAATAACTAAACAACAGCCTGTTTCATAAAAGAGTATGTATTTGAAAAAACCATTGATGTTTAGAAATGCCAAAAATATTTGAAGGCACATATTAACCATTAAAAAGGAATTGAATCATGCATTTAGGCATTAACAATATATCCTAGTTTCCCACAGTATAATATCACGTACAATAGAAACTTGAAATATCGAATCCACAATTTTGGGAATCAAAGTCATGTACAAGAATCGCTTTAGCCCTAGAATAAATCAGTTTTGCAAAGCTTGCCATCTAAATTGGCAAATAGCAATTTATGGCAAGCTTTTGTTTATGGACATGTAAGAAGCTAGACTTTGTGGTTAAAGTGGCAAACAGAATCTTTCTAAATGCCCGACCTCAAATTTCATCCATGTCAGTGCTCTTTTTTAAGTATAAGCATTGTGTGGTCAATACAAATGTTTTTCTAAGACTTGCCCCATCAACATGGTGCAATCTTACCTTACGAATTTTTTGAAGACTTGCCCCATCAATATCGGGCAATGTTACTTTACGAATTTTGCTTGGTGGTAACATTTTGTTCCATTGCATTAGAGTTTTGTTAAGGTCTAAACCCCAACATGACCAATAAGATTGCCATTTTCTTGTAGAAGTTGGCAGGATTGAGAAATACTGTTCAGACCATCTCTGTATGAAATCTAAAAATGGCTTCAAAAGTGCTATACTTATATAGATATGAACTCTGCAGCTGTCTAGTTGGCTGTGATGTAAGTTGAACAAATTATATCCAAACGAAATTAGAGATACCAGATTTACTTTCAATTTCCTTAAACATTAGTACGCTACCAAGCTGAGATTAGAAAACCAACCTAGTGAAGTAAAAGAAATGTTTCTGGTCGATAATCCTTTAGAGCAAATATGCTAGAAGTTACACAAGGTGCAAATTTTTTCCCAATCGGTATTATATGTGTTAATTTGTTCCTCAATTATTTTGAATTGTTCCTTCAAGACCAATATACTAGCAGTTGCACCACAAGGTGCAAAGTTTCACTAATTGGTATTGTATGTGTTATTTGTTCCTCAATTTGTTTTGAAATGTTCCTTTAATAATCATTAGTCTACAGGGGAAAAACTTTGAGATCATGCTATTAAAAATTATACATTTCCCTTGTGATTAATGATAAAATCATGTATTAGAAGTTTCTGCATGAATACTGAATGCTGATGAATGTGTATGTATCATTCATTCTGTACGGAGGGAGGGATTGGCTGTGACTTAATAGATGCCCATGCATCTGAGCATATATAATCAAACATTACAATTCTATCATGACATGAAAATACCTACCCTGGTATCTTATCATGGTCTCAACCTTCTTATACTTTTCTTATATATAGGGTGAGATAGA
Source organism: Sequoia sempervirens (assembly GCA_007258455.2). Taxonomy (NCBI): domain Eukaryota; kingdom Viridiplantae; phylum Streptophyta; class Pinopsida; order Cupressales; family Cupressaceae; genus Sequoia; species Sequoia sempervirens. The sequence goes on along the minus strand of VDFB02252854.1, from coordinate 11,059 downwards.
GAAAATACATCACTAGAACAATATTAAAATCATTTCAATTAATAAATAAAATTTTATCAAAAAATGATATGTATTCTTTTGTTGTTATTTTAAAGGATAATATTCCTTCTTGGTAGAGATTCCATATTGCAGTTTGAAGTTATTAACAGAAACAGCTTATATTCCTTATCTAAGGCTTGTTAGAATGATAAACAAAAATTTGAGCTGTTTAGGGCTCAAAAAAAATCATAGGTGCTACTTACTACTCTTTCTAATCCCGTGCTAGATTAGTTTTTCCTAGGCAGGTACATAATGCTTATATGAGTAGACAGTGTGTAAGCTGTGCAGACAATGGTACCTTCCTATAATAGTGTCATTAGATATTATTTAAACATTTTTTTAACTGCAATGAAAGAAACATATCAATAACATTTCTCTAAATGTTGCAATGAAACAATCAAAAGCAACTATTATCAATGGAATCTAGAGAGGGGATTTATTAGAATAGTAAGCAAATGAAATTATAGCAATGTTACCATTATTTTTCAATGAGTACTCTTTTTATTAAAGAATACTTCATAACACCAAATGTTATGTTACATTACATTCCTATACTAGGGAGCCATTAGACCAAAATCACTCATATAAATTCAGGGTAACTTACTAAAAAGTTAATAACATTAATGGATCTAAAGGTAGGGAAAGGATAAACATGATCAAATTTTCATAGAACCATTCTTTCTTATTTTGTATGCAACTTGTCATCATTCCACCAAAAGTGGTGGCAATGTTTTAAAAAATTGTGATCAACTCACCCCATTTATGTAACAATTAAAGATTGAACTATTGCATCACTATTTAGTGTTTTGGCTCAATTAGCATTCACACAGCCATTCCTTTCCTTTACTAATTTTACCTGTTCTTCATTACCCATTTCTTCGTTTTATGCTATCATCATTGTCATAAAAATCTGGGATGCTCACATAATACTAACAGCTGCACGGAAGTTTGTTTTAGAAAGATTCATGGATTTTGGTTTCCAAGTATGTAGATTTGTACTGAAAGCCATGGTATCTGCATTTGTAATTAAACACTTAATATGGCTTGTCTTATACTGCCTACTACTTTACAGTAATATATTTCTGATAAACTGGTATTTGAATGAAGAACTGTTGGAGTACTCAAAACCACAAGGCCTGGACAACTCTATACATATTACATATTACTGAATCCAATGAGCTACAAAATGTAAACACAGAAAAAATAAATCTCAAAAATAGGATACTATTATCCAATATCTTGTGATTCTAGACACCATTATCTAACAGGAAACCCAGAGATGCATACAAATTATGAGCTAAAATGGAAATATGGCAGCTTCTCATGATTTATGCACCACTTATAGAAGAATTTCTTGTCTTCAATCACTTTTGTTCCTTGTACTTCAGTGTCCTGTTCTTAGGAAATGCATTTGAATCCAGGCCGAAAATCTCTTCTCTCTATGCTGCCATCAAGATCATGCATGTCTACTTAGCTGCATGAGCCTGATGACAACATCGCTGCTACTGCGATTGTATTGTTCTTAAATTCAATTATGAAGTGCAAAATTTCTCCCAATAACTTCACATTTCATTGTATGCTTAAAATGTGTATGATCAGAATTTCAAATCCTAACTTCTATAAAATCAGCTACAAGCCTAACCACTAGCAAGTTCACTGCAAAGAATTACAGAGTTGCAATGCAGATTTATTTTTCTCAATTATAAAGCACATTCTTAATCAGAAGATTGATGGTGAAGGAGACAAAATTAATAAACTAAATAAAAATAAAACATGAACCTCACTTGAATCACCTTTGGTGAAACAAGTGTATGTGTACAACAGTGACAAGTTTTGAGAACAATATTTCAGTTGACATGCCAGAGAATAAAGTCTATGCATTTGTCAAATTTTTAAACTTACAGTTGATAAAAAAAGAATAATAATTTAAAAGGCAGTCACATACAACGAAGGTTATTGATTATGTATATGACATTGATTGTGTGTATGTTTTGAAGAGACATACATATAAATGTAAGATAGTTTTTTGACCCCACCATTCATTTTTTTACATTCTATGACTACAGAAAGAAATTACACATGTTCGGTGCTTCCAAACTAGTCCCTTGATGTCATTTCTGAATGTGAAATATTGATGTGCAATACACAATATTTATTTTGTCATGGTAAGGCTCATGGATGTTCCCTTGTAAAGATGTGGCATGAAAAATTCTATGTACATTGTTAGAACAAAGATTTGGTTGAATTCCATTAAGCAATTTTGACTTGCATTAGAAGATGGATTGAATCAAACATGTGAAAGTGAATTAGTCAATTTGAGAATTATATTCTCTTCTTATAGCCTATTGGTCTTCTTGCCTAACAACATCTTTTTCACTATCTAAATATTATTTGGTAGCACCTGTGAGCTTTGCGCAATGCTACCAAGAAAGAAACTCAATACCCATGGATATTAACTAAATAATCCTATTAGAGGATGTATTCCAAATAATGTCACCTCAAGAGAACTCTTAGGTGAAAGCATAGGGAATAATTACTATGAGTCCTGAAAATTTGTTTTTATACACCATCTCACAAATAACTTTGAGTTATAATTTTTGAAAAGATAATAAATTTCTAAGGAAGAAAATTGACATCAATGCCTTATATCAAAGCAAAGTGAAACTTCCCTATTTTTTTCATTACATATACCCAAACACAACGTCAAAAGCCATGATGTCTGTAAAAAGGATTCAAAAGGTCAATCTCATGCTAGAGTTTCACCAAGCCGAAAGTAGTTAGATAAAGTTCATACATTATCTGACTGTTTTAAAGATGCAAAAAACATAATTTGGTTTTTCTATCTTAAATAGTATCCATGCACCTTCTCTGAGATGTCTTTTTAATTTTAAAAAAAAAGCAAGTAGCCTTTATTAGATTTAAAAAATATGTAATTCATATTTCTACATTCAACAAGGTCAAAAAGAAACAAGTTCATGAATCTGTACTCACAAACTACAGCGCCAGAGCCCCTGCAGTTCTTGCATACAGATTTAAGTTTGGAAATATCATTATCCATTGTGCTTAAGCCTTTCTCTTCTAGTGCATTACTACAAGCTCCATTACTACTAGCTGAAGCAATAGCTAGGCACATAGAACATATTACGAATCGGCGTGAACTAGATGGATGACTCTTCTGCAAGATAAAGGGTAAAGTTTAGTCATTTGTTCCAATCTGAAACAACTGCCTATCCAGATCAATTAACTAAATGAAATGTGCATACCAAAAAAGAAGATTAATTGAGCTTTAGTCATGTTAAAAAAAGTTAAAAAGAGGGAGAGATACAAATACTAAATAAGATTTATCATGTGCTTTATAACTCATGTTACATCATAAATCCATAACCTTGAATATTATAAAGATATACAACTCTTGTCAAACTAATTATGATAGAATACGGCTAAAGGGATATAAATGGCACTTCACAAAATTGGCGGATATTAATGATATGACAAATTTAGCAAATTTGAAACCAGACATGTCTTCAACAGGGGGGCAAATCAAAGTTATTTTTGTACCAAAATATTAAACATAGTTCTTTACAACAAGCAGAAGGCTGAAGGAAGAAAGATGAATGAGTAAAACACCCAGGCTAAACCACTAGCAAAGAAACCCTTGTTTTGTTTGGATCAGGAGAAATGTCAATTATACTCAAAATCTTCAAATCATCAAATGCAAAGAGCTGGTAGAATACCAATCTAGGCTACACAAAATCACCAGAGTTGGACTCAGAAAAAACATGTCAAGCAAATGAGGCAAAATCAATTCACCGAAGAAGCAAAACAATTAGCAAGACTAGATGAAAACACATCATAAACAAAAAATTGTAACATACTCAATTTTTTATTGCAAAGAAGCAAGATGAGAATCCATCCATCAGAAATCTATAATCTAGACAAAAAAATTTATAAAGATCATGCTAGTAAACTAGTAAATATTATATACAGTTGTATAAAAATAATCATCAGATGAACGATCAAATCATCAAGCACTCCAATTTGTAATACTTATACAGAATATGACACTCAAAATAACCTAATTGGCAGAAAAAAGAACCAACAATGTAAAACAACTTGTGAATTTTGTGACTTAACATGGATGGGGTCTAACTCAGCTATGATTCACAAATTTTCTTCAAATATTTAAGAGCCTCATGGCCATGGCTAAGCTAAAATGAGGAAATTTGTTTCACATAAAATACCTTCAGAGAAAATGGAATTTTCACATAGGATGAACTTCACACAGAGTGAACATAATGAAGACATTCCAGAATAATATCAGTTTCAATGAGATTCGCTCTTGTCCAGTGGCAACAAGAGGACTTAGGAAAACTTTAAGAGTGTGTCTATGGGCAATTCTTGAGCAAAAAACTTGTTAATAACTTAATATAAGTAGGTTCACTGATATTGATATATCAAATAGATTTTCATCAGATTTCAAAGCTCCCTCCAAGATATATGCACTGATATAATATGAAGACTTGCTGAGTCAGAAGCAGAGGTATCTTCTTTGGGGTTAAAAGATAGTTGTGTAGATATCTCAACAAGTAGTTTGAAAGTCGGGAAATTGATTATATCTCAAGTGGTTATACTGATTCTCGCACACAGAGGATTAGTCTATTACAATGCTAAAGATCTCAGTTTAAAAACCACATGTTTAAAGTCCACTAGCAAGGAGGTTTCACTGGGTAAAATACAGGATATTGGTAAAGAACTCACTGGTTGCCCATTGACCCTTGAACAAACAAATCCTCCTCTACTTCAATCTCTTGTACCATTGAATGTATGTGATTTCGGTGCTAATGATGCATTGCTGTTATGGCTGTTACCTTATATCAGTAAATACAATTAATCTTTGTTTGTCATATGCCTTGAAAGCTCGCCATGATGGGAGAAGGGAGAATTGCAAAAAGGGGTACAGTGACAGGGCCCTCTTCTAGGTACACCACCCTAGGGGGGGGGGAACAAAATGAACCCACATGGGCCAGAGGGGTACTGGCTTTGAGCATAGGAGAGTTGGACTACCAGGACACCCTTTGTAAACCCACTCCCCTATCATGGTGTAACAATACAAGGAGATCAATCATTGTGATATCCCTAAGGAGGCAAGATGGGGGAGAGAGGAGAGTTTAATCCTACTAGGTAGGCCAGCTATATGAATGGATGTGCCACATGTGGCCAGGAGGGTTTGCATTGTTGGTATGACCACATGAGCCAGAGAGCAAGACACCCCAGGATTCATCTCTTCTATGCTCCCCGGGTTGAGATCCGTAGAGTAAGGTAATAATTTATTAATTTTTTACTATGGATTTACTAATGTTTGATCATGTAATCATTTTAAGTTATTATTGTAATTGATCTACGTTTGAGGGAAAAATCAAGCCAATACCTTCTAAGTTGTTTGCAGAAATTTAATTTAGGGAAAATTTATAATTATATTATAACTTGCAATAATGGGCTTTATAGTTGCAAAACTCGCCAAGATTCAGCTTTTCCAAAACTCGATTTTTTTGGATGGCGGGTGTTTCCCACATTTACTTGCCACTTTTGCTCACTGGGTGAAGGAGAAAACTGTCGAGTTTTGGCAAGTTTTCACCAAAAACTGGCAGTCTACAAAATAACTTGAGCCGATTGGTATGTTCCTCGGCCGCTAAAATGATGTGTGATGAACATTTGTGTTCTTTGATGGTATTTAATTTGGGTTTTATTGTTAATGCAAAATGATGTACGCCATGCTACCCCCGGACCCCCACAAGGGGCACTGCCCCTCAACTCCGTTGGGGGCATTGCCCCCAAACCCTCACAAGGGGTGTTGCCCCTCGACCCCATTGGGGGCATTGCCCTCAAACTCCCATTGAATTCATTTAATTTTCTTGGTACTCTCCAAGTCCAAGTTTCCAAGTTTGCCTATAAGTCTTCATCTATAATATTGTCTAGTTCTACCTCTCCCCTACTTTTATAAAAACAATTTGCTTTCTTCATTTGTTTCAAACTATCAGTATCAATGCATCCCACATGAGGATGCCATTTTGTACCCAATTTGCTTTCAAATCAATCAAATACAACTAGACTCAAATTGTTTCATTTATGTACTCATTTATTGACTCATTGGATGCATCTTATCATTGAATTTTGCAAAAAAATCTGTTTTTAATGAAATTTAAGCAATTTTTTTAGTTGTCGAGTTTTTTGCCAAGTTTTTGCCAAGTCGTGTGTTTTGGACTTGGCGAGTTTTTCAATTTGGTGAGCTTTTCAATTTGGCAAGCTTTTCAACTATAAAGCTAAGAAGTAAGCCAAAAGCATGTTTGGAAACCAAAAGTGCAAATGACTTGAAGAGTGTGGTACAACAAAGAATTGGTGACAATGAAGCTAAGCTACAACAAGACCAAACTAGTAAGGTTAAAAGTGCACCTCAAGGGATAGATATTTAAGTTAATGTTACCTCTGATCTTCATTCAAAGGAAACATTGGAAGATCCTACTAGTCGTTCTCATTGGATGGAGAGGCATAGCGAATTATGAGAATATGAGCAAGATCATAGAAAACACTCTAGGATTGTTATCAAGAGTTTGGTCAAGGGTGACAGCCAAACTAATTTTGAGCATGAGAGGGACAAGGGAAGAAGTTTCAAGTCCATAGGTGGTAGCAACTGCCAACAACAATTATTTGGTCAGCTTCGCATTAGAGACTTCACCTGGCTTTGCTTGCCAAACTAGATGGTGGAATAAACACTAGACTCTCCTAACCTTGGAATTTTTAGTGGTGGCTCAAATTGTCCCAACGAATCCCAATAGACTACCTTGAAGACAAGACAATTAGGTAGAGGCATGGTTGCAGGGCAAGAGCAGGTTGCAACTATTCTTCAACAACTCAGCACGAATGTTCAGAATTTGTCATTAAACAGAGCTCGTAGTTTGGATTCAGATAGAGATGGCAGTATCCATAGACAGCCACAGAGGATTATAGATCCAGTACGCACCTATGAGAGAGCTACATTCCCACGTTCACCAGAGATGATGCTGAGGAAGTGGATGAAGCTGAACAAGGTGGTGAAATAAATTTTGCAGATAATATTATGGCGATGCATGATGAGTGGGATAATTTGCCACCAAGGGTTAAGGAGCACCTTAACTTTGACAGGTTTATGAGTCAGAAGAGAGAGCACACCAGGAACAGGAATGACAGGCGTCCTAGACACAAACAGAGTGATCTTAAACAGGCAACCACAAACTAACTTTAGTACACTTTGATGGCAGTGGCAGAGTTACAGCACGTGCCTGGGTTAGTAAACTGGATACTTTCCTGACACTACGCCCCATGCCTGAGGTGGATGCCATTCGCTTTGCAGCACTTCATCTAGATGGCGTAGCACATGACTGGTGGATTCATGGTATGACTACCCTTCATCATGACAGGATTACCTCTATCAGGAGTTTACTGATAGACTGGTAGAGAGATTTGACATAAGGGATCCGAGCTTTTCTTCAGAGATTTAGCACAGCTGAAACAGTTAGGTAGCTTGGAATCGTACATTGGTGAATTCCAAAGACTATCTGTTATGGTGACAGGGATCTCAGAGAGAAGGCTGGTCATATTATTTATTGAAGGTCTATTCGAGCCCATGAAAGGTTGGATAAAAGCATTTGATCCACCTACCTTACAGGAGGCAATGAGGAAAGCTCGCAGCATGGAGCTATCTACACCTCGTAAGCCTTTTAGCTCGAACTCGAAGCCTACAACATCATACACGGAAAATAAATCAGATCCAAAGAAGGCTGATAATACAGATCAGAAAAAGAAATTTGCAGCCCCTTTAGATCGAGAAACCATGAATGATTTGAGAAGGAGAAAACTCTGTTTTTACTGTAAAGGTCCGTATGACTTTAATCATGATTGCCCCCTCAAACCAAAAGGGCAAAACAAGCACATGGAGTGGTTTTATGAGGGAGAACCATTGACTGATTTTTCTGATCAGCAAGCTCCAATCTATGATACAGATGGAGAAGAGTCAGAAAATGAAGCTGAAATTGCAGTGGAAACAGAACTTAAGGAGGCTCATATGTCCAGCATGCAGAAGGAGGGTTCTTTCAGACTCCGTGGGATCCTAGCTGGTCAAAGGGTCATATCTCTCCTTGATACAGGTGCAACCCATAATTTCATCGACTCACGGGTAGTGGAGAAACGGGGTATTCAAACTCAGCAGTTTGAAGGCATACGTGTGAGGGTTGCAGATGGGAACACTCTCGATTGTGAGAGGATGATACCTGACTTGCCTTTGAAACTTAATAATTTTGAGTTCAAGGCAGATTTTTATGTTGTAGGATGGAGTGGAACTTATTTAGTTCGCACAGTGGAGATGAAGTTCACCATTGATGGCACAAACAATTTCTTTTGCCATTTTACTTCACCACTTTGCTGGTCTAATTTAACATAGATTAAATAATGGTGTAGTGGGCTGCTGAATGCAAGCTAATGCCTTCACAGTTGGATCAGCAAGCTTCTTCATACCATCTAGATGTGCAGGAACTTCGAATCAAACATGAGAAAGTATTCAGTGCTATTCCACCAGGCAGGCCTCCTGATAGAGGTATTGAGCATATTATAGAGCTGGAAGAGGGCACGAAGCCGATTATGATTACTCCTTACCGGCACCCCAAGCGTCTGAAAGATGAAATTGAGAAGACTATTCAGGAGCTGTTAGCTATGGGGCACATCAGGCCGAGTAAGTCACCCTTTGCTTCATCAGTTGTTTTGGTGAAGAAAAAGGAATGTACACTTAGAATGTGTATCGATTACAGAATGCTCAACAAGAAAATGTAAGAAAGTCATATCCTATTCCTCGGATAGGAGTTGATACTATCTTCATGGAGACAAATGTCTCAAAATTGATTTGAAACAGGGTCACCAGATCAGTCCGAGAAGAGGACATAGAGGAAAAGGGATCAGATGTGCACTGTGGACACTTTGATTTTTGTTATTTGGTTGGGTTTAACCAATGCTTCAAACCTTTAAGGACAATCTAGGGTTTTCCCTGGGTTTTGCTAATTTGTTTTAAGGAGAGCCTACGACATCTGGTTTAGTAATCTGGGAAGAATATGTTAAACTTGGATGAGATACCCTCTTACTTGACCCTAGACCTTGTATGCCAAAAGTCCAAGTGTGCATTGGGATGGCAGAACTTTTATATCTGGGACATATCCTCACAAGTTTATGTCAGCAGACCCAGAGAGGTTCGAGTATGAATTGATTGGCCTACACCTGACCTTGACACTTCAGGGGATTTGTAGGTTTGTGCTTTCTATCGTCGGTTTGAGTTATCTCGTAGTTGCTGCGCCACTAACTGCAGACTAAGAGAAAGGTTTTTTGAGTGGACCAAAGCACACCAGGACTTTGATTTTCAAATCTTATGACTTCATGTCCTGTTTTGGCTTAATATTATCTGTAAAAGTTTGAGTACAGATTGATGCCAGTGGTGAGGGGACAAGTGGTTATTATGCCAATCTACCCCCCTTATTTGAGAGCATTGTGCTAAGAGGGCCACAATGGGGTTTTAGTATCTATGATAAGGAATTGATCATAGGAAGAAAAATGTTTGGTTCAGGCATACTTGATGGTGGAGTTCACTAGGAAACTGATCATTGAGTCTGGCATTTTTCTTTTCAGGCGAGAATAAATGAGACAACAAAAATGGGTCAGCAGCTTCAGTTACGATTTTGACATCTCTTATTAAGGGGAGACAATTGGTTGCTGATGCGTTATCTCGCCGTCCTCACTTGAGTTCTTTACATTGGTTTCAGAAGACTGGAGACATCAGATAGTAGCAGAGTATGCTAAGGACCCATGGGCCTCTAGCATCATAGATGGATCAGTGTTGGATGACAGGTATTCACTTGTAGATGACCTTATCATCTACAAAGGAAGGATTTTATTGGTCCCAGGTTCTGAGATGAGGGACAGGGTTTGAGGTCATTGCATGATTCACCCATGGCAGGACATCCCGGGTACTATAAGACCTATAGGCAGGTATTCTCTTGGAAGGGTCTCAAGTCCTATGTTCTCCAGTATGTCAGGGAATGTCTTGTTTGTCAGCAAAACAAGCAAGAGCACACATACCCTGCAGGTCTTCTACACCGCTTCCTATTCCTGAGAGGAAGTGGGATTGTTTATCCATGGACTTCATCACCTGGCAGTATTTTCGTGGTGGTAGATCGATTGACAATGCAATCACTACTACACACACGGCTACTCAGATTGCTGATTTGTTCTTCCGAGAGGTATTCAGGCTGCACGGTTTACCTCGCAGTATAGTTAGCGACAGGGATAGCAGATTTATGAGTAACTTCTGGCAGGAGTTATTCAAGCTTTGTGGGACAGAGCTCACCCCTAGTACCAGCTACCACCCCCAGACAGATGGGCAGACGGAGATCGTCAACAAATGGGTGGAAGGGTACTTGCGTAACTATAGTTCTGGGCAGCAGAAGGCATGGGTGAGGTGGTTATACTTATGTGAGTACTGTTACAACACCACCCATCACATGAGCATCCAGATGACACCATATCGAGCGTTATATGGATATGACGCTCCGAGCTTTCTTGATCTATTGCTGAGTGACAGTAGAGTTCCCAGTGCTGGTGATTTGTTACAGGAGAACCAGGATATTATGAGAGCACTTAGGGAAAATATACAGAAAGCCCAAAATCAGCAAAAACAATATGCTAATCAGAAACGAGTAGAGCGGTCTTTCGAGATCGATGATTTGGTGTACCTGATGCTTCAGCCGTATAGGCAGTCTACCCTTCGCAAGAAGGGCTCCGAGAAACTTAAGCCGCGATACTATGGACCTTTCAGAGTTGTTAGACGTGTGGGTCAAGTGGCTTATGAGCTGGATCTTCCGGTGGACAGTAGAGTTCACAACGTGTTCCATGTGTCGCGCCTCAAAAAGGCGTTGGGACAACACGTAATTCCTTCTATTGATTTGCC